>CBVK0102115794.1:0-12711 GCA_900067695.1 Picea abies
GGGAAAACTCCACAGTTAAGTGCGCTTGAGCCAGAGGCGTCTTGGGATGGGTGACCACTTGGGAAGTCCTGGTTACCGGGTGCAAGCCCCAGAAGTGATGATTGATGCTATGCGATTCATTTCGTTCACTTCAATCCCATTTCTTCACCCCTGTGAACATCACCTGATGCAATGAGTGCTAAGTGGACTATTCAAATCATGAGAATTATTGGTCAGTTGCGACTAATACTCATGAATATGGGTCATAGATTAATGACTTACACTACGCAGGTAATCCCGAAAATAATATCTAAAGGAGTTGAGGTCGAACACAATGAGACTTTGTTTTATTATCGGTCATTAAGGTATACTGTTAACAAACACAATATAGCCTACTGATAATGAAAGTAGGTATCAAGGAATTGAGTACATTCTCACAAGTGTGAATAGAGGTGTAGAGGTCGAACACTTGAAGAATCCATCGATCAAGAGACATTGATGTATTCCCAACTGTCGATGGTGAGAGAACCTGCCACTAATGATTGCAAGCCTCTAGGTACTCATAGAACTCTAGATATTTTCTCCATAATAGATGAGTTGAAGTCAATGGAAGGAGACCCACTGAAAGGAGAGAATTAAGGCATCTCTCATAATTTAGCACGAGGCACAAAGCATGAGCTTGATGATTTTGGAGGAAATCGGACAAAGAACATGTTCACGAACCAATGACCCTGTGTGTCTTTCACGTGTGCCAGATGAAAGAGGTACACAAAAAAGACCCTATGAATAGTAGCCAATAAGGAAAACTATTGACAAAGGTGAGGAAACCACCAATAAGGATAATGGCATCCAAGACACTAAAAAAATACCAATGTGTGAATAGATGTTTTACCTTCGAACACAAGGGAAACCACCCAGACAACGACTAATGATGAAATGTCGACTGTTGGGTTCAAGGTTACCTACCAATGAGGAAAGCAGGACCAGGGTGCGCAATAGGAATATAGTTTCATGTAACTCTGAGACACACTAAGGGTATGGCCGACATGAAAAGTAAAGAGTTCTACGGAATGGCCAACATAGGTTGATAGACATCCTTTGAATAAGAGCATGAGACATATGGACTCTTGAAACATAGAATCAATGATGAAACTTTGAAGTGCAGAAGGGATCAATCAAAATATCCATAGGGACTAGAAGAGTAACCAGTCAGGGGAGTAAACTCTCTGTAATGAGCTCAACTTCCTAAGGTCATGCTAAACCCAAAATTTTGATGACAAGTGGACTCAAAAATTTTGTGCTTTGTTCAAAGGTGACATGACTACTGCCACTATAAGATAATATTATTTTTCCTCCCGTCTTTTTTTTTTTCATATTCAAATGAATGCTATGATACAGAGGAGGAAATGAGTGTCGCAAGTAAGCAATATAGTTCCAACAATGGAACATACCTATGCTCATTGCAAGGAGGCGCATGTGGGAGATGGACACTTGGGGGAATGTTTCCTCCTAGGTATAGGGTGTCAATATGAAAAGGATATAAACAAGGATCTGCTTGGTGAAAGATGAAGACTATTGAGGTGAAAGGCTTATAACGCAAAAGAAAGAACTGACAATAGGCTCAAGACTGCAAGCGAGAGAATGAGATGCAATTACAACTTAATGCCAAAAAATGTCTTTTTTGGTAATCTTAGTCTACTTGGTTTGAAGAAGGGATAAACTTGCACCAAATATACGTCTTTTCAAATCCAATTTACGAGTGTGAAAGAGATAAGTTCACTCGACAATCTTTTCACTTTTTGGCACAAGTCGGAAAAGACCTTAAATCAAACTCATTTGGGAGTCCTCTAGGTATAGGTCAATATGTTTATGAGTAAGAAATGACGTTCAAACATAAATTCATGTATTAGCTATAAGGGACTCCCTGTCCTACGGACAAAAATTAGTGCACAGGCACCGAACGAAGCAGAGGACCTAACTAGGGTACCCATGTTTGGTAAGTCTCTACCATTCGATAACGACACTTCTAGCTCCAGATAGAAGGTTATGTGTCACTATAAAATGGGTTCATACCTAAGGCATATGAGTGATATTAATAGGACGATGCAAGTGTGCATGATGTATTGGATACCTATCCTATATGTTGGGTAACAAAAATACCTGTCCAAAGTTACGAACGGGTGACATGGCACTGAAAACCACAAGAATCCCTGGATAAAACTACAAAAACCAACTCCATCCACTGTCGTATTAGTCCATTAGGACAAGATATTGGATGTAACTATGCAAAGTGGGTAAAACATTTCTATAAATAGTAAAAAAAAAATCAAATTTACTATACCATTTGTATTTTTTACCAAAAATAGTGCATTTTGGACCAAATTGCCTCTGAACTTCAACTGGTGATTGCAGGAGCTATGAGGGATAGAATCGACGACCATCTAGACCAGGTAATTCATCTTTATTTCCTCTTTATTTTCAGTGGATTAAAATTTGTAATTAGGCCTCCTTTTCTAAGTTATTTAGGTTGCAACTTCAAAACTTGGGTGTACACGGGCTACAGTTTATCGGGTCACATATACACACACTTATACGCTTTTGTTTGAAAATCAACCATTGTATAAGAAGCCCTATATGCAACGGTGTACACTAAATATCTTGTATATGTCTGTGGATAATGTTTTTTAAAGGTTTCTAATGCAAAAAACGGTTTGAATCTTGCAGGATGGTGCTAGAGTGGAGAGAAAGAGAGCATGAGGAGGTGGATGTTGTAGTGGAGAGAGATCCAGGGGTCCAAATGGCCTTAAAAAGATGTGGGTTGTACAAGTTTTGGGATCTCAACGTTATGAGGGCTCAAGTGAGATTGCTTCAACTGCTTGTGAACTACTGGGATCCAGATAGTGAGAGATTCAACCTGGATGGACAAGCATTAAGGATTGAAGTTGAGGACATCTATTTCTTGAAGAGATTTTCACGTCGGAGTGAGGTGGTCAACCTCAAATCTAAGGGAGCTGAGAGTGACATGAATATCAAGGACTACATAGCCACTCATTGCATTGTAGGGACCGATAAGGTAGGGATCCAACTCCCAATCAAAGCGATCAACAATCTGAGCCTCAGGATTGTTGTTCTAGTTTTGACATGGATCATAGGATCGAATTCTTTGCACAGGAATCGAGGCCACTTATGTTCTAATTAGTGGAGTCCTTGCGACCCATGGCGTATGATTGATGCACCTCACTGTTGGCCAACATGAAGAGCTAGCTAAGAGACTTCAAACTGGTTAACAAGAGGAACTTCGAGTTTTCTTCTATCCTTTGTAGTTTTTTCTTTGAGTGGGTTCCAGGCTTAGGACCTAGAGTTGAGATTATTCCACATGGACCTCGCACTCCAATCATGGCACGGTGGATCAAGGTGATGAGGAGGCAACGGGGTGGTAGGGTGCCAACACCCTACAAGGATAACTTCTTCTTTTGGTAGATTCGGTAGGTGATAGCTCTTGATGAATACCCTTACACAAGGATTGAATTCAGAGGAGATCTTGACATTCCATTACCACCAAGGTCCACCTACAAAGACATAGGTATGTCATAGTTTTTGGAATATTTCATTTTTTTGTATTTTTGTATAAGGAGACAAAAATATTTTTGGACGATGTTAAGTACTAACTAAACATGTATGTGACGTAGACGTAGGTCCACGACAGCTAGACTGACTTCTAAAACATAGTAGGAGACACTGGGGAGATGAGGAAGCGGGAGGGGATGCAGATAGAATGCTTCAAAACATGTAGGGAAACATGTCTCGTTTGACGCAGAGGATTCCCATGGTTCAGGTAGAGGATCTTTCGGAGGCTATGCAACGACAGGTGTAGATGCACCCCATGCTTGGGTATGACTCTTTTAGTGTCTTGCAAACATCGTAGTCTGCTATCATGACACTCATTCAGTGCCACAGGCATAGATTTTATGACTGTTGTATGATCATTTGTATATGTATATTAAGGGTGTCAGCCACAATTTTGTAATATAAACATCATTTTTTTGAAATATATATAAAAACATGGATCTTCAGCTTAACTTATGTTACAATGTGTACATTGATGAAAATGTTTTATTTTCTTTAGTTATGTGACAAATGTCAACCTAAAACAAAATTATCATATGCATAGGATACATAATTAGAACTTCAAGGTATGTGACGATAAGTAATAAAATCAAACTGGCATTCTAAAATTCGTACCTGTAGGAATCGTTGGAGTAGAGTAGGGTCATGCACACGGTAATTGTCATTCAACTAACATACTACTAATTGGGAGTCCAGGAGAACTTATAACGAGTGAATACCATGTGAAATGGCATCACGAAAAAGTTCTATAATGATGCTATATTCGTCCACATTATTTGTGGATGGCCCTAAGAAAACGCCACCTAAAGACACCAGTAGACCTTCGGGTGAGCAAAAAAACCAAGTGGTGGAAGCCATGTTTTGTGTATGACGACTGGCCCCGTCTGCAAATCCTAAGTAGACCGAAGACTTCGTTGACATTTTCCAACCAATGGAAAGCTCGATAAGAAAGTTGAAGATAAAAACAAAGGGAAAAGATATATACACTAAAATACATTAGTATACAAAAATTTATGCCTAATCTTGGGGCTTAAGCCTAATATCTTTTCAAATAGAGCCCATTCCTGGGCTCAACCAACATGTTCCCTTCATAATCTTCTAATTCATAGGCTCATTTTTCTAAGACACGTCGCACGATATAGGGACCATGCCACATGGGTTTGAACTTTCCTACCCCTAGTGGTTCTTTGTCTTGATCATATAGAAGAACCAAGTCACCCTAAACGTACTACCGAGGACTCACATACTTATCGTATTGGACCTTGACATGTATTTTATTCACTTCGATAGCCATAGAGGCATCTTGACGATGCTCATCTAGACTCTCTAGGTGTACGAGGAATTGTTCGATATCAGAAATGTCAAGTCGAAGCATAAATTCCAACCTAAGAGAATGGATTTCAAATTCAATAGGTGTTGTCACACACAAGGGCAGACTCGGGGTTCAATGCTTCAAAAATGCACCAACAAAACCCTAACTAACAACCCTTTCTGCAACACCTGCGAAGCAGATGAAGTCTCACCCGAGGTAGAGGCAGGGGTGGTTGTAGGACTCAAGTGTCTACAACCTAGCTGGGACATAGATATGTGATCACAACACTTAATAGAGAACTTAACAGTTAACATTCATTATTATTTAACCCTTAGTCACATCCCAGGTTGAAACCCTAATTACAGAGAAGCGTGGTATTCAACAAGATCTAACACATCCAAGCACTTAGCACATAGAAATAGATCAAATCTAGCATTCATTCACATCACTAAGCACTAAGCTACTATATCAGGTGCATGTAACATACATAAAGATTACAACACTAGGCATAAATCACAACAATCACACAAAGCAACCATAACATGGGATATATGTGGTTCACCCCAGTGTGGAACTACATCCACCAACTCTTCTTCTTCTTTATTGTCTTTTGTCAATCTTTGTACATGCACATAGCCACATAACCCACTCCACATAGGATAGGATATCTATGCGCACCTCTCCAGATGCTCCTTCCCTGAGCTAGGTCACATCACAAAGCCTTCTTACAGTCTTCACACAAGCTTCCTACAATCACTTGCACTTAGCTCTGCAAGTCTTAACACATAGTATGCACAAAGCCTCTAGATCCACACTGAGCCGATTCTACTAGGTCTAATTCTAGTATTTATTACATCGCCTAGATATCTATTTATACATTACAAATAGGGCCTAAACATGGGTAAACCCATGGTTCGACATCCCATACCCGTTACATAAACCCTAAACCCAAAAATCCCTAAAAAGGGGGTGATATCCCGCGATCTCCGCTTCGCCTTGCGTTCTTCCTTCGACCATTCTGTTGAAGTCCCAAAAATGGTGAAACATGACCAAGGTTCTCCAAAACTTGGTCAAGCACCAACAGGCCCCCAACACTCACCTGTGACTCGTCCTGAGTCACTCTGATCTGGGTAACTCTGCCTCAAAGGCCTCAAGCTTAGCTCGAGCTGCCTCAACTTGCTGCTTCGCCAGAGCCTCCTGCTCGTTGAACTCCTAAATAAATTTCTCGGTCATAGGCCCTTCCAAGCATTGTTCTACTGTGGTGACCATTTGTTCTAGTTGTGCACCTTGTCCCTCAATCTCCTCAAAAAGTGTGCAAGCTTCATCTTGCACTGGCTGGATCCTCTGGGTCACTTCCATGACTTTACTCTGGAAGGCACGGAACTTTTGTTGAACCATGCACTGTTATTGAGACCTTTTCATCCTCTTGACCACTGACAATGGCTTCAACTATGCTTGTATTGATGTTGCTTGTTGATTTTCTTCCTGGAGATGTGACTCCAATGTCCTTAATTATGGGTCCTCTGGAAGGTGCTCATAGGTTTACGCACTTCGACTGTTGAGTTGTTTTCATTCTAAGGCCAATGCCTTGATTCTCTAGACTGTGCTCCAAGAAGTTTCTTCTCTCTGATCTCACACTTCCTGTGGAATGCTTGGCATTGCTTGCAATTCCAGTTCTGCGATTCTTGCTTGAGGTTGTTGAATGGATTTAACAAGCTTCCCCATTTGACTCTCCACTGGGTCTTCTTCCATCTATTCTAAGGTCGTCATAGAGAGAAGTGCTATGGTGACTTCTTCTTTAACTCCAATCTTCTTCGCGAGCACTCCAATCTTCTTCGCGAGCAGTTGTTCTTTCTCCTTCTGGATCTATGCTCTATCCTCTGCAAAATTTACCTAGAGGTCATCTTTTTCTTGTTGCGCAACCTAGAGCTGCTCTATGGTTTCCTCTTTTTCTTGCTTCAATGCCTCTGCGGCCTTCTCTTTTTCTTCCTGGACACGAAAAAGTCAGGCCTCTATCACATCTTCTATTCTACATAGCTAGGCAGGCTCATCTCCCAACTATGTTCCTTCTCATGGCAGTGGTGCAGTAGATACTGTGCGGCTCGAATAGAGGGCTTGTTGTACCCCTTTCAGCTCTTCTTGAATCCTATCATACATGGTATCATGTTTTTCTTCGTTGCGTTGTAAAATATCCTCTGAGGTATCTGATACAACGACGATGATGAGGTCAATGTCATCCACCATGAGCACAGTCTGCAACTTGGGCTTACTATCTTTTGACTTCTTCTGTGATAAAGGTATCATTGGGGAAAACTTTATTTTCTTGGATGTCTATGCCTTTGTCAAGGGATCTTTAGGTGGTGTTACTTCGACCTACTTTTTCTTGTCTTCTTCCCCTTCATCCTCTTCTTTGTCTACTTCGTCACCTCCTCCCCCTTCAGGTGAATCTGATGCAATCTCTTGTGATGTGATGTTCAACTCCTGTACCTCTTCCTTATTTTTCTTTTTGTTGTTGTTGGGTGCATCATACTCTTCTCGAGTGACCATAGGGATATTGATGAGGTCAGGGTCAGAGAGTTCTACCTGGTTGAATTGTACAAGGAACTCTACAGACCATTCCTTGGTTATTTCTTCTATGTCCTCATCTGTGAGATTATAGTAGGACTGGATCTCTTCCTTGTGTTCGTCTCCACATGTAGTGATATAGATAAAGTGCATGTCTGCGTGGAACTTCTCTATTGGCCTAAACCTATGTAGGGTATTCGGCGTCATGTGAGGGAAGGATTTGATGGCCCTCTTCAGCTGTAAATAGTATGTGTCGAACATTGCTTTCGACTGCCATTGTTATTCCATGTTGCTCGAATACCAGAGTGTAGTGAACTTTGCAGCTAGTGGTTTAGATGGCTCAATGTCAGGGAAGGTCACTCCTTCCGACAGATCCCAAGTAATGAAGGCAATGAGAATCAACAACTAACTGAAATGGAACTTGTAGCACTGATCCTTAGCTTTGTGATAGTCTTTCTATGACTGGTTGATGAGGTAGCTCACCCAGTTCATTTGCATCCCTTCAATGCATTTTCTTGCGAGGTCGATAACAAACCCCATGACCTACATTGGTATGTTCTTCCTGACGAACTTACCAATGATCAACTGGAAAGCTAGCTACACTGCACCATTCTGGATGGAGGCTACCTTGTAGCCTCGCTTCCCCTTATCCACATCTCCATAGGTATCTTTGATTTGTTGTGCTAGGGCATGATCTACAACCTTCCTTAGGTAAAATTCCTGTGGGTTCGGTCCTTGCATGCTTAATCTGGTGATCTAATGGATCAACGCCGGATCTACGGTGATGCATCTGTCCAGCCACAGATAACCACCATGGTATCAAGACAGGAGGATTTTAATGCATGCGTTAACCTCCTGATGTCTTCCAAAGTGTGGTATATTCATCACATTAAGGATGATGGACCTCGCGATGTCCATGGTCCACAAATAGGGGATTATCTTCGACTTCTTCCTCGTTGTCTTGGTCAAATACTTGTGTGGCACAAGCATGCCATAGTTCTTGCAATCTCCCAATTTGAAGTCACTGATCTTCAACATTAGAATCTGTCCCAACTATGGTCCAATTGCGCATATCCCCTTCGGGAGGTACACAGTGATCAATGTGTAGTCAAAGTCCCTCGGGACGTTTTCATGACTAACCACACCAGCCAGAGGCAGGATGTAGTCGAGCAGGATAGATGGGATGAGCTTCGCATTTGCCAAGTCATCACGATGCTTGCTCCGTTTTTCTATCGTAGTTCAGGATGGCCCAGATCGACGTGCAATCGATGGAGAGGCTTGCAATCCTCTCATCGATGAAGCCTGTGCGCCTGCAGAAATGACCTTCTCAGCCATTAGATCTATCATAATTTCTTCCACAGACTTTTCCACTGCACTGTTCTCACCCGACATACACGCTCGAGATCAGATATCTCAGGTAGGCGGACAAATACTCACTATAATTGAACAGGTGGCGAAGTCTCAGTAAGCATTGTGTGATAACAATTAGTTCTCTGTGGGCTCGGGTAATCACTGTTTGCAAAATTTTCCTCGGTGCAACATTCGATAGGATAAATAGACAATGTCGTAACAGATTCCTCCAATGGGTCAAAAATCCTCAATAAAAATGATTCCATTCGTTATGGCGTGGTCCTATAGGTCCAATGGCGACGATTCCAATAATAACTGCAATTCTAGCTATTCTGGAGCGTCGTGCTAATGGTTAAGATGCCTCCAATGGTCATATTGCTTCACTGTGGTGAAATGCCAATCTACGCTGCTCTGCTATTCCAACGAAGTTGAAGCTCTGCAAACCTTCTTTCTTCGAAGTCTTCTCTGGAACTTCCTGCAATTTTTCTAACTTTTCTTTCTTCTTGTTGAGCTTTCTAGCTTTCTTTCCTGTAATCTGAGTCACTGGGTTCCACTTTCCATTTTTATTCTTCTTCACTCTTAGCATAGTAACTTCACACTGCTGAGGGTCTTGTAAAGGTCTCGATTGGAATGCCTCCTCTCTTATTATTTCAGGGGTAGGTTCTCGTTTCTGCTGCATGGACATGCTTTTCAAACTTTCCTGCATTTTCTCAACTTCGACATCTAAGTCTCTGGTCCTTAGTTGCTTCGACTTGTCCTCTTGTTCTTCCAGTAAGTTCACTACTATCCTATCCATGAAATCCCTTAGTTCTTGATTTTTCTGTTCTAGAGCTTCCTCTTCTTCTTTCTTTTGGATCTGATCTTTCTCAATCCAGGTTTTTCCTAGCAAAATAGCAAAGAGGGTGTTGTTCTCAACAAACCTAACTACCTCGAATTATTCTTCTGTCGAAGTTCCATGAGCACTCATAGGTATCTGGGTAAGTCTTACACATAGGGTTATCATCTTTCCTTTAAACAATCCTATTCCTCCCAATGAAGCAACCATAGAAGGATTTCCCAAAATTTCCCAAGTACGTTCTGTCATGATATTCACATGTGTTTCCTCATCTAGAACACAATCTATGTCGAAGTCTCCTATTTTTGTTTCTGGGTGCTGTTTCTTTTTTAAGATATATGATAAACTGATGTCTCTATGATCATTCAAGGTTTCTTTCATCTGCAATAATACAGTCTTTGATTCTTTCTGGGGTTCTATCATATCCTTAGTTTCTTGGCCTTTTTCATGGTTTTCTTGTCTCATAGTCATCCTTTCAACTTTAGCAATCATTCTAGGGAAATCCAAAACTTCATGATCCATATCTTTACAGAAAAGACAACTAGGACCTCTACCAGGGCATTCCTTAGCAAGATGTCTTGGTCTTCTGCAACTATAACAAAGATTTAATCCTCTCTTTCTTTTAAATGATCCCCAACCTTTCCTGTACTGCGCATTGGGATCACAGTGATGAACCTGCAAAAAAATATTTCTAGGATCTTAAATCCATTTGTTAGTCCAAAAATACTTTCTATGCATAGGAATAACATATCTTTCACTTTTTCTATCAGATCTACACATATCAAATCTTATTTCTTCTAGTTGTTCCCTAATTTTTAGGCTAGGACAAAATCTATCAAGCATACCTAGATTCATTCTTTCGAAAAAAAAAAATTCCACTTATCTTACCTTTATTAGAGCATAAAGCTTTAAGATCTTACCTCTTTTCTTCAGATCATACTTCCCTTCTTAGCATAGAGCTTGGCAGTCAATAGAATACTGTGCACTAGAGAAACATATCTACACAAAGAGATTTATTTTTTCCTATGTTCCCATCAATCACAGTTTCAGGTCCCAACAATAGAACCATTTGTTCGCACACATAGGGGAAAACCCAGGGTTCAACGCTTCAACAACACACCAACAAAACCCTAACTACTCGCCCTTTCGGCAACACCTGCGAAGCAGATGAAGTCTCACCTGAGGTAGAGGCAGGGGTGGTTGTAGGACTCAAGTGTCTACAACCTAGCTGGGACACAAATCTATGATCACAACACTTAACAGAGCACTTAGCAGTTAACATTCATTAGTATTTAACCCTTAGTCACATCGCAGGTCGAAACCATAATTATAGAGCAGTGCAGTATTCAACAAGATCTAACACATCCAAGCACTTAGCACATAGAAATAGATCAGTTCTAGCATTCATTCACATCACTAAGCACTAAGCTACTATATCAGGTGCATCTAACATACATAAAGATTACAACACTAATCATAAATCACAACAATCACATAAAGAAACCATAACATAGGATATACACGGTTCACCCGAGTGTGGGGTGTTGAGACCCGAAATTGACATCCCCATTACCCTATTATACTCCTTATCTATACCTTTTTGGCCTACCTAATCTTGGGTGAATGACAAGAATGCTACCATTAGCCAGTGATAAGGTCTTAAGGTAAAGTATGGTTAATTCACGCATTTTGTGGTTTATTGAGTTAGGGAATTAAATATTTCATGTACTAATGCTTCAATTTGTCATATATAAATCTTTGACCTCTAGATATCCAACGTTCTTATACCAGCTCAGCTATCCGGTACCTACACACCAAGACTGTTGTTGTCCAAATATGGTACCAAGCACATCCAGTACTAAAATAGCATCTGTTGCGATCTGGTACCAACACGCACTGTCATGATCTGGTACCATTGGCCACGCACTGTCATGATCCGGTACCACCTTTTGCGCACTGTCATGATCCGGTACCATCTACCTGTTACGATCCGGTACTAATATGGAAGAGCCTAATGTACTAAGTTAAGTTCCAGATCTCGCTTAAGACAATTGGTGGACGTCTATTTGCTTTAGCAAGGATATGATAAGAATAGTTTGTTGATTGCCTCATCCTCATGCACTTCATGTCATGAGGATGAAGCTAAAGATGTAATCGAATGATTGAATTTAACAACTGATTGATTTTCAAATCACTTCGCCTCCTTGTGTTTCAGGATTAAGACTATTAAATAGTCGTGGCAAGGATGGTGGAAGAGTAGGAGAGTTAGCATATTACCAATATGTAAAGCAGTGTATGATAGTACATAACATATTCTGAGTGAAGATCAATAGAATGTCATTTATCTCCATATTCTGATTATCTATGATTGAGTATGAGTTGAGTTGTTAACGAAAGTTTGATTTTATGTTTTGAAATGTGAGTGAGAGTAATGTGTGTGTCGAAGACAAGCCTCCTGTAGACTTTAGTAGCTGACCAGTTGAAGCGGAAAGGGCCCACCGCCCAACAAAGGTCAGTCTCTTCGTAGATTAACATTAGTATTTGTTTTCAGTACTGTAAATAATAAATTAGTTGAAGCTTTAACTATGTTAGATGATAGCAGTACAACTTAGATTTCTATTCTATAATTGCTAAGAGATCTTTACTTGCTTTGTTTTTGCATATGCCCTGTTTTTGTTCTCATGAATTTGCTTTCCTTGAGTGATCATAGATGTTGGCAACAATAGTGAAAACTATTTGGATAAGAACTAGTGAAGTTCATTGTGAACCACAACAGAACCAACATATTGACTATTGAACTACCCATGCTATGCTTTGATGATTGATGTGTGATTTCCTTTCAGAAGTGTGGATTGCATAGTTAGTTTTCTGGGTTAGATATCAGAGTTGATCTATCAAACCAATTCCATCTCATACTTGCATGTGCCATAATGGAATAGATAGCCTCTCCGTGAAAGACAACCAAAGTGCATTTCAATTTGCTATTTTGATTTGTTTCCAGTATGCATAATCTAGCTTAGTTCTATACTCATGACATTAGAAA
>CBVK0102115795.1:0-24397 GCA_900067695.1 Picea abies
AACAACTGACACTGGTGCAGGAAAAATTCCACCAACAGAAAATTCAAGGGGAGCTAGTGAGGCTCCAGAAGGAGAACCTAAAACGAAAGAATCAATATTGGGATAGGCAGAATGTGAGTCTGTTGAACATTTAGGAGACACAGAAAATCCAGTTTCTGAACCATCCATTAGTAGAATGGTAGAAGAAGAAGGAAATGCAGCTATAGAGATTGAGACCTTTGGGTTTCCAATATTGGATATTTCCAGAAACATCAGCATGAAGAATATCCCACTATCATCGTTACCCACTTTCAGAGGTATGTCAACTGAAGATCCATATTTATTTTTATTTGATTTTGACATATTATGTAGAAGTTATAACTACTCAGACGATGCCCAAAAACTTAAGCTCTTTCCTGCTACAATGAAAGATTCAGCCTTAATATGGTTCATGAGCTTAGGAGAAAACACAATTCTCTCTTGGGATCAAATGAAAGACACATTTTTACGAAAATACCAAGACTATTGTAAGGATAATGTTAAAAATGACATTTTTAAAATGTAGCAAACAGAAGATGAAAGCCCTGAAGACTACTTAGAAAGGTTCATATACAACTATCAAAAATCAAAACTATTCACCACAGACCCAGCTGTAGTAAGAATTGTATTCTTGAAAGGTCTTAGGGATGATTGCATAGAAGTTTTAAACTTGTTGAGTTCAGGAGTTGTACACCAAAATCCTTTTTCAGAAATTGCAGATTACTGTAGGAGGTACTCAAGAGGACAAGCTAAAACATGCAAAGGACCAAGAGATCCTTTTAGCAGAAATACAAAACAAAACTCAGGGACTGTCACCAGAACTAAGTTAGGAAACTTATTGGAGAAATTTAAAACAGACATCTTGAGCACAATAAGTAACTAGTGATATACTCTGAAACTGAAAAAGAAACAAGAAGAAGAGGCTTCTTTAGCAATATTTTGTCATAGATGTCGAAGGAAGAACAGTGAGAAAGAATGCCCATTAAATGTCATAGAAATATATGGTCTGTGTACACTAGAACACCCCACATCTGAGTGTCCAACCTTGCTTGAACTACAATCCATGTATAAGGGGAGGAGGAGTCTCACAAGAAAAACCATATCCTTCCAGAAGACCTTGGAGAGCCCACAATCCCAATACATTTTATGATCCTAATGCACAATATCAACAACAACAATGGGGTCCTTGCCCAGTGACCTATCCACAATGGACACCTCAACAAACTCAACCTTGGCAACAAGGTTGGAGGGGACCTATGTATGGAAATCCCTCTTACCCTACATATCCATAGTACCCTGCAAACATTTCCCAATTACTACCTGGATTCAATCCACCACAGATGGAAGCCTTACTCCCGCCTCCTATACAACAACAATTTACAACCCCCTTGAATCCTAATCGACAGCAACAAGTATCTATAAATGCCAATCAACAACCACAAAACCAAGCTGCCCACAATCCTCCAAGACCAACAACAATCCCTGCCCAGCCAGTCCCTAACCCCAATAATCGACCCAGCTACCTTGTGCAGAATACAGAAGTTCAAACCTTTCCCACCTATGATATTCAACTACGATCTGGGAAAGTTGTAAACCAATCATATCCTGCAATAATAATTCAGGAAGAAAATGATAATCATTCTGAGGAAGAAAACACCCAAACCACCCCTGTAGAAGAAGAGGCCTCTCCTCCTATCCCAATCATTTCTCAATCTGTACGGGTACTCAAACAAATTAATCTCCCACCTTACCCCGAAAGACTATTAGTAAAGAAACCCGACCCACCCTTGCACAAAGATATAGAAGATGAATTATGAAATGTGTGCGTAAAAATACCTCTGCTACAAGCCATTAAGGATATCCCTATATATGCCAAAATCATAAAGAATCTTTTCATTAAGAAACTGATCCGTCAGGATTTTTCGAATGACTTATGGTTGAGTTTTTAATTGCATGCATTAATTGACCATTGGGAAACTTAATGAAAGAGCGAGAAAAGCAAATGAATCATACAGCCATTAACATAATTGCAAATCTGAAATGCAATGAAAACAACAAACCATAATGCACAAGTTTGATAACGGAGTTTGGCAACTTTGCCTACGTCTCCGGGCCTTTTCTCTGTGAGGGAGGCTTCTTGATTTCTTTTCAAAATCTTATTAGTACATCTTTACAATGCCGATTGGCTTCTAGACTGATCTGGTCATGTTCGCCATGATCTCTAGAATCTTGCACAACTTACGGCACCTCAAACTGATGTCCCGAGCTCTCAGAAATCGTCCGACAGCATCTCTACCTCAACAGCTTCCTTGCCTCAATCTGGCTTAGACCTGGCTTTGCCTCAGCATCTTTGCTCTCCAAAACCGTCCAAAAGCTCTCCAAAGGCTTCAAAATCTTCAAAGTCTGACCAAATGGCCTCAACCTGGCCTTGGTTAAATATTTGGGAAAGTTGGTTTCAATCTCCAACTTCCTCCCAAGAATTAGGCTCTAAAAAAGCCCAATAACTCCCAATTAAGAGTTAATTACATTCAAAAAGGCTTTAATTAACCAAAAAGTGGTTATAAAAACCCACTTAACCATAATATAGTTTAAATATGGGCCTTAGCCCCCAACCGTGGGCGCGCACACCTTTAACATGGACATATGCAACTCCATGTGTCCACGCGCTAGCGCGGGCCACCCCTTTCGCTAGCACCAGCACCCGAGCATATGGTTTAGTTTAATGGAACCATGGGCTTTGGTTTAACCTCCCAAACGGTATAACTGTTTAACTATACATTAAACCGCGCACCATTATATAACTCTACATACATTACAATAACCGCGCGTTCAAATCCGCACCAAAGGTCATATGCAAAGTAATGAACCCGGGGTCACATATTACGCATGGAAACGGGGGTCGGGGCTAAGCCCCGGCCCCACACCCCACCATGCAACATACCATACAAATTTAAACCAAATTAAATTCTCCCATATGCCAAGCAACATACGGTGGAATAGTGGTTATGCGGAGTTTGTTAAGTCGTGGCCGGTGGAGGAGGTCGCGGGTTCAACCCCCCGCCCCAAAACAAAATTTTTGATATAGCCAATATTGGCAAAAACCGGGGTGCCACGTGGCAGCCCGTGATTGGGCCACGTGGCACCTTTACATCCACTCAATGAATGCCACATGTCAACAGCCGATTGGCCCACGTCACTGCCACGCGTCGATGCCACGTCATTTCCGTACGCTCTGTCATCATGACACGTCATCCTGTCGTATGCTCCGTCAGTCGCCACGTCACTCGAGCCACATCATCCGCTGACGTCATCCGTGCCACGTGTCACCCTTCCAGTGGTGACACGTGTCACCTTCGGATTAGCCTAACCGTGTGCCCAAAGTGTCAAATCTACCTGACACGTGGCACTTCCTGGTGCTGACATGTGTCACCTGTACGACCTCGCCACGTGCCATCGTACGGACATGCCACGTCACTGTACGGACATGACACGTGTCACTGTACGGACTGCCCAGTCAGCATCTTTTTTGCCTATTTGACTTTTCGGACAGAATGCTATATCTTCTCCATACGGACTCTGTTTGAGATAAAAATTATACCACCGGATTCAGGAAGACGGGCCGGACACAATGGTTCTAGTTTCGTCGGATTTTGAGAACTTTCATTTTTGAGCATTTTTCATGCCCTGACAACGTTCTGAATCCGATTTCAGATCAGAAACTAGGAAGGAAGAAGAAGGAACCTCCCCTTGTTCAGGTAGTGGGACAATTATCTGAATTCATTTCTGAAATGCCATACAAATATAATGACCCTGGAAATCCAGTAGTCACTATTGAAATTAATGGCATTTCTCTACCAACCACACTCATTGATTTGGGTGCAGCTATTAACTTAATGCCTTTTGACACTATGCAGAAGCTCCAAATCAATCAGTTAAGACCAACCCCTGATCGAGTTGGCAGATAAGTCAGTCATTAGCCCTGCAGGAAGTCTAGATGATGTCACAGTCACTCTAGCTTCTTGGGAATATCCAGTAGACTTTTTAGTCATCTATTCTAAATCATCCTCCAAACCAGGACACCCTATGGTTCTTGGCCGCCCTTGGCTGGCCACAACAGATGCTTTTATCAGCTGTCAGTCTGGTGAGATGACTATATCCAATGGCACACATAGCCAAAAACTTGTTCTCTTCCCTCCTTCCCAACCGACACATGAAATACCTATTTGGTTAGAAAACCCTTATGGAGAGGAGGATTGCATCAGACCTCTGTTAACACTTGAACAAGTAAGATGAATACAAGAACAATCAGATGAACACGTCTTAAGCTTATTTTTGGCTGACACAAATTGCATTGAATACCCAAGATCTTTTGCAGAATTGTCACATATTTTTAGTTCTGAATTTCAACAAACCTGGCACCCTGATATCACTCAATTATATACTTTATCACCATCCTCCTCAGACAAGGAATAAACTACTGAACTTGTTGAGATTAGCCCAGGAAAACCTTTGTATATCAACTCTAGTTTGGAACCAGAACACAAGACAGAAGTGATTGAAATGCTCCAAAGAAAATTTGATGCCTTTGCATGGGATTATGCAGACATGAAAGACATTCACCCTGACACATGCACACATCACATCTACACCAATGACCAAATCAGACCAGTTAGACAGCCTCAGCAAAGGATGAATCCATCCCTTAAAGATATTGTAAAAGAGGAATTGCAAAAACTCCTTCGAGCCAATCTCATATACCCCATTTCAGATAGTCAATGGGTATCTCCACTTGTCATAGTTCCCAAGAAAAATGGTAAGTGGAGGATATGTGTAGACTTCCGGGAGTTAAACAAAGCCACCCATAGGGGTTACTTTCCCTTACCATTTATTGATCAGGTGCTGGATACCCTGTCCGAAAAGAAGTATTTTTCGTTCTTAGATGGGTTTAGTGGTTACAACCAGATACAAATAGCACCCGAAGACCAGGAGAAGACCACTTTCACCTGCCCTTGGGGCACCTATGCTTATAGGGTTCTCCCTTTCAGACTTTGCAATGCCCCATCCACTTTTCAAAGGGTTGTCCTAGCCATTTTCTCTGACTTGACCAATGATTGTGTGGAAGTCTACATGGATGACTTTACAGTCCATGGAAAAGACTTCTAGAAAGCATTGGCCAATTTATAAAAAGTCTTGATTAGGTGTAAGGAAACCAATCTTTCCTTAAGTAATGAAAAATAAAAAATGATTCTCACTAAAGGTATTGTTTTGGGACATCACATTTCCCATTCTGGCATGAGAGTTGATCTGGCAAAAATTTATATCATCACACAAATCAGAATACCTTCGTCATAAAAGGAAGTTCGCAAATTTTTAGGACATGCTGGCTACTATAGAAGATTCATTCCAAATTTCACAAGCCTAGCTACCCCTTTATTCAAATTATTATCTAAAGAAGCCGAATTTAAGTGGGATGTTGAATGCTAAATATCTTTTGAAATTCTAAAATAGAAATTGTCAACTACCCCTGTATTAAGAGGACCAAATTGATCCCTTCCTTTTCATATCTGTACTGATGCCTCAGACACAGCCCTTGGGGCAGTCCTTGGACAAAGAGAACATCAAATTCCCTATGCTATTTGCTTTATCAGTAAAAATCTGTCTCCAGCTGAAGTTAATTATACGGTCACAGAAAAAGAATTGCTAGCTGTAGTCCATGCTATCAATAAATTTAGACACTATATTACAGGATATCAAGCTTTTGTGCACACTGATCATTCAGCCATCCAATTCTTAATGAAAAAACCTATAACAAATCCTAGAGTTACACGATGGCTCTTATTATTACAAGAGTTTAATATCAACATTATTGATAGACCTGGTAAAGATAATCTTGTGGATGATTTCTTATCTAGAATGATTCATCTAGGAGATAATGCACTAGTATAAGATACCTTTCCTGACGAAAATTTATTTTCTATTTCTACATTCACCCCATGGTATGCAGATGTCGCTAACTATCTTGTGATAGGGAAGATGCCTCATAAATTGTCTCCTAGAGAAAAACAGAAAGTAATTCAACTAAGTGCAAATTACATGTGGCAAATTTGGTGATCAGGAGATGTGTAAGGGAAGATGAAATTCATGATATTTTACAAGCCTGCCATGATGGCCCTTGTGGAGGACACTTCACAGACAAAAGGACCGCTTACAAAGTTCTGTAATCAGGTTACTACTGGCCCCATATTTTCAGAGATGCTAAAACCTATGTATCCAATTGTAATGAATGCCAACGAATGGGTAAGCCTACTACACGAGACCAAATTCCACTTCAAGCCCAAGTAGTTATTGAACCATTTGAGAAGTGGGCATTAGATTTTGTAGGGCCCATTAACCCTGCATCTAAAAAGAAAAAGTATATACTTGTATGCACTGACTATGTGACTAAATGGGTTGAAGCAAAAGCTTCACTGGCTGTAAGTGACCAATCAATGGTAGATTTCCTTTTTAATGATATCTTTACTAGATTCGGTGTACCTCGAGAAATTGTGACTGATCAAGGAACTCAATTTACCTCTCATCTAGTCAAAGCTGTTACACAACAGTACCAAATCAAACACAGGAAATCTACACCTTATCATCCACAGGAAAATGGACAAGTAGAATCTACCAATAAAGTTATTGAGTCCATTCTTACCAAAACAGTACAGCTGCACCATAAGGATTGGGCTGATAGATTATTAGAAGCCTTATGGGCTTATAGAATCACCTGGAGGAATACAACAAGACATACACCCTATGAGTTAGTATATGGGAAGCAGGTGCTTCTTCCCATAGAATTTTAGATCAAAACCTTCAAGATTGTAGTACAAGTTGGCATGAACTTGGATGAAGCCCAACAACAAAGACTCTTGCATCTTAATGAGTTGGATGAAATCGGGCAGGAAGCACTTCAAAGAACTACCCTCATTCAAGAACAAAAAACAAAATGGCATGACAAGTATCTCAAAAAGAAAAAATTTCGACAAGGAGATTGGGCCCTATTATATGATAGCAGATTTAAGAACTTCAAAGGTAAGTTAACTACCCGTTGGATGGGACCTTACGAAATTGACACTATCTATGATAATGGTTCAATCAGGATAAAGACAATTGATGAACAATAGACACCACTACTTGTGAATAGTCACCGGTTGCGAGTTTACAACAAACCTTTGTCAAAAGAAGAATTCCTGACTCGTATACTACAGAATTCAGATATGCAGATGATCAGTAAGGAAGGAGATCCTCCTACTGATCCACATTGATTGACTGGTTTATTTGAAACTTTTTGTACATAGGTGTGGATCGAATTTTGTTAATAAGCTGAAGGTAACAAGAGACTCTTACCTCCTTTTGTTTTACTTTCGCAAATTTTCTTTTTTTTCTTTTGTAAGAAAATTTTTATAATCTATTTGATCCTTCATGAACTTGCTAAACATCAGTTGTAGGAATCAACAATGTTTTGTTTTGCTTCGGTACCAGAAATCCTGTTCTGGTCTGGTACCAGTCTGGTACCAGAGTCTGTCCTTCTTCAGTACTATCAAGACATATTACCTAATTGACAAAGCATCCTAGGCATATTTCAATTTGAAGTACGAAGCCATGCAACAACCACTTAAGATGGAACCACGAAGCCAAATGCAGTATCAAATGGTATCCCTTGTGAAGCAATAATTTCTTTTGGTTCTGCTGACAACAAAAGGGAATTATTTTAATTTATTTTGGTTTTGTTGCTAGTTAAAAAGAAGTGTTTTAATTTCTTTTGGTTCTGTTGCTTATAAAGAAGATAAGATAAAAAGGGACACAATTTGTACCTATGATTGGTCAAAGAACCATAATCCACTTTAAAGACTAAAAGTTGCCTTTACCCAATATTTCAGCATGATTTAAAGGAAAAAAATTATATTAGTCTATAAGTAACTATCTCATTCTAACCAGACTTCAATAGTATTCATTGGTTTATCTTATTAAATAGTAACATATGAGTACATGAACACTCTCTACCATGGGCACACTAAGAAAATTTTTATGGCAGAGGATGTACCAGTACCCTAAGGAAACTTTAGGTCATTCTCTTATGGACAAATTCAGACAAAATTATACATCTGGATCACTCTAAAGAAATAATGTGCATAAAAAATTATTTTTCCTTCAGACAAATCTTTAAAAGACATACAAAAGAAGAGTATATGCCTTCCAACCCAATACCATCCCACCTTGTAAAAAGGTTTTCAGACGAGCCTCCCCTGTCACTGTGCAAAGCACTCTTTAATAAAAACCAAAATAGGTGACTATGGACAAGAAGCCTCTGATGGAAAAAGGGTTTAAGAGAATAACTCACTGGGATACTAAACAATTCTGATGGCAACGGGTACCGCTCTTTGGTATGACTAGGCAAACCCATCAGGGTACTGAACAGGCCTGTTGGCAATGGGGCATTCTGCCTGGGGAAGGCATCTCTCACTAATTATCACAACTACCCCACCGGAGTACTAAACAAGCTTGCTGGCAGTGGGTTATGGTTGAAAAATGTCTCATCTATACTTGTCTGATTGAAAAATCCACTTTTTGTCATCTAAAATAAAAAGACTAAAGGTCATTATTGGCTTTCATGAGATACAAACTCTAGATTAATCAACAACATAATGTCCATTTGAGAATCACCCTAAGTCAACTTACCGGTCTGACATCTAAAGCCTACACTATCTAAGAAGGAAACTTCTTAAGAGTGGAGCCCTAACTAGGGAGTCTAATCTACTTATACTGTGAAATTTATCTATAACATCCAATGATAGTAAATCTCTGAAGAAAGTTAGGTGGGATCTGTTCTTCTGGAAAATATATATATATTCCCCTGTTTCACTGCTGAATGCTACCTCTGTCAATAATCCATTAAAAGAAGGGCAATTTCATTTTTTGGCATGAAATGCAAACATATATATATTCCCCTGTTTCACTGTTGAATGCTACCTCTGTCAATAATCCATTAAAAGAAGGGCAATTTCATTTTTTGGCATGAGATGCGAACATATATATATTCTCCTGTTTCACTACTGAATGCTACCTCTGCCAATAATCCATTAACAGAAGGGAAATTTCATTTTTTTTTTTTTTGGCATGAGATCATATGATAGGTGATAAACTGTACTTCTAAAATTTGATTGGTTTCTTTTGCTCTTATCATCTTTTCTCCATTATGATATAAAATGTTGAATCTTCTTTCCTACAGATATACAACATCTTTGGCATGGGGGAAGGTCAAAGATCCCCTTCAGAACTCTTTTCCAGACTTACATGATCACCCTGCAGAACCGAATACAAAAGAAGATAAGCACAGAATAAAAGAAGTACAGGACATTCCCGTACCAAATTTTCAAGAAGCTTCAGTCTAAAAAGATGAATTTTGACAATCTACAAGCAGCCGCACATGCTATGAGAATTGATCATACAAAGGTAAAAGCAAAGGTAGCATGGTATTTATTTTCCTATGCTCATAAAACTACAATAAGTATGAAGATATATACTAGATCTTATGACCTTAGTATTAAAACCATGCACCTATCCCTCATACCCATACGCCTAAACCTAATCAATCTTCTCATAGCACTCAAACATGGTTAAGGGAAACATCAGATCAAAATATGAAGCATGTCCAGTAATGATAAGCCACAAATATATTTCATCCTTAAACAATTCACGAACCTATCTTATATCATGAACCATGATCCAACATCAAATTCACCCCCCGAAAGTCCAATCACCTATTCCAAAATGATGCCCTGATACCCAACATCTTGTCCTCATCATTACAATAATGGGTAGAAATGAAATGGCTAACCTCGGTGGCGAAGCCATCCAGATAAGCCTTATCCATTCATAATTTTTCCTTACAACATCCTTACTTAAACTTACCATTCACATTACCAACAACATCACCATATTCCCCCTTGTCGTGAGCTTTCTCCAGTCCCGAGCCTACTCCTTTCCGGAACCAAACCCTTCATCAATTAACTAAACCCTTGTGCTACAACCTGATCCTTTTCTCACAACTTATAACAATGGTCATTCTAGACACGAACCGATCTTCCAAATTTATAGGGAAACTGAGTTCCAATTATGTCAAGAAAAATATGTTAAATCAGGATGGATACCTTTTCTGGAAAAATTTACAGGATGGCACGAGAAGATATCTTAGGAATTTATACAGGGTTATGATGGAGAGATTGCACATATAAGCAATCTACAATTGACAATCAATGAATCAACCTTAAGGGAGGTCATAGGACTACCTAGTAGAGGAGCCAAATACTTAAAAGGTGTAGGAATCAACAAAGAAATGTGCCAACAATTCTTGAAAGAAGACCATCATCACCCTGACTGGAAGAAGGGGATCCCTAGGAACTACATCAAGGAATAATATCATCCAATGATTACCAGTCTTCAACTATTTGTCACCTGTGAAGGCAGGTATGTTGTGACCTTCATATATCATCTTAGGATTCTATTACATTTTGAAGGAGGCCCTGAAATTGATTTCCCATATTTTCTATGGATGAGTTTGAACAAAATGGTAAGAGGTGTTAAATCCAGCTCCAAAACAGAGAAGACTATCATGTACCATCAAGGTCTCATTAAAATGGCAGTTTTACATGAACTTAGGAAACATAGGATTAGTTGGAAAACCCTTATCACTCAACACCTTCACATAGAAAACAAACCTATGGAGGAAACCCAACATGCTCCAAAGAAAAGTAAGGAACCTGAAGAGAAAAAGAGCAAGAAGGATAAGACAACTCCACCATCATCTAGGGCAGAGAGCCAACATGAAAAAGTAGGGTCCTCTTCCACAGTCAACAAGACTTTTAAAAGATCTGAATCAAAAGGTAAAAACAAATTAGTAGAGGAGACTTCAACGGTGGTAGTTGAGAAAGAGGGCCATCAGAAAGTGATGAAGAGAGGGAAGCATAGCTCAGAAACTAAAAGTAGACAGTCTGTGGCACAACCCCCTATCACCATTTCACAATTAGAAAAGAAGAAAAGGAAGCCTGTGAGCATCCTTGATCCGGTACCTCCTTGTAAAAGAACCACAAGGAGCATGGCAAAGAAGGGAAAAACAATAGTCAGTCCTCATACAAAGGAAGACCCAATCGATCTTACCTCCCCTTCTGAGGATTTATCAATCCAAGATGACATCCCTAGTTTGACTAAGGAGCAAGCCACTATTACTTTATGTGGGATGAGGGAGGAAGTCGAGGAAGGAGCATGCATCCAGCTAGCAATGATGGAAACAACAAAGGCTTTAACAAAAGAACAAATGAAGAAAAAGATTGGGGAATTGCAAAAACAAAATCAGGAACTCCAACAGGAAGTGAAGGAATACCAACTCTTGGATAGGTATATCAAAAAGGAAAATGAGTAGTTGAAAGAAACCAACCAACAACTTCAAGACGACCATGAATAGACTTCTAACAAGCTCAAGAAGGTATTACGACTCATACAGTATGTTAGGGTCATAAAGAGGGAGCTAAAAGAAGAGGCCTCAGCCATAAACATCGTTGACCCACCAAAGTAAAGAACATAGTCTCAAGTTTTGAAAATTTTTGGGTTTTGTTTTCAGTTGCATGAGGACATGTAATGGTTTTGGCATGGGGGAATGTTGAGACCCGAAATTGACATCCCCATTACCCTATTATACTCCTTATCTATACCTTTTTGGCCTACCTAAGCTTGGGTGAATGACAAGAACGCTACCATTAGCCAGTGATAAGGTCATAAGGTAAAGTATGGTTAATTCATGCATTTTGTGGTTTATTGAGTTAGGGAATTAAATATTTCATGTACTAATGCTTCCATTTGTCATATATAAATATTTGACCTCTAGATATCCAACGTTCATGTACCAGCTTAGCTATCTGGTACCTGCGCACCAAGACTGTTGTTGTCCGAATCCGGCACCAAGCGCATCCAGTACTAAAATAGCATATGTTGTGATCCGGTACCAACATACACTGTCATGATCTGGTACTAACGGCCACGCACTGTCATGATCCGGTACCACCTTTTGCGCACTGTCATGATCCAGTACCATCTACCTGTTACGATCCAGTACTAATATGGAAGAGCCTAATGTAGTAAGTTAAGTTCCAGATCTCGCCTAAGACAATTGGTGGACGTCTATTTGCTTTAGCAAGGCTATGATAAGAATAGGTTGTTGATTGCCTCATCCTCATGCACTCTGTGTCATGAGGATGAAGCTAAAGATGTAAATGAATGATTGAATTTAACAACTGATTGATTTTCAAATCACTTCGCCTCGTTGTGTTTCACGATTAAGACTATTAAATAGCCGTGGCAAGGATGGTGGAAGAGTAGAAGAGTTAGCATATTACCAATATGTAAAGAAGCATATGATAGTACAGAACATATTCTAAGTGAAGATCAATAGAATGTCATTTATCTCCATATTCTGATTATCTATGATTGAGTATGAGTTGAGTTGTTATCGAAAGTTTGATTTTATGTTTTGAAATGTGAGTGAGAGTAATGTGTGTGTCGAAGACAAGCCTCCTGTAGTTTCAGTAGTTGACCTATTGAAGTGGCAAGGGCCCACCGCCCAACAAAGGTCAGCCTCTTCATAGATTAACATTAGTATTTGTTTTCAGTAGTGTAAATGATAAATTAGCTGAAGCTTTAACTTTGTTAGATGATAGCAGTACAACTTAGATTTCTATTCTATAATTGCTAAGAGATCTTTACTTGCTCTATTTTTGCATATGCCCTGTTTCTGTTCTCATGAATTTGATTTCCTTGAGTGATCATAGATGTTGGAAACAATAGTCAAAACTATTTGGATAAGAACTAGTGAAGTTCATTGTGAACCACAACAGAACCAACGTATTGACTATTGAACTACCCATGCTATGCTTTGATGATTGATGTGTGATTTCCTTTCAGAAGTGTGGATTGCATAGTTAGTTTTCTGGGTCAGATATCATAGTTGATATATCAAACCAATTCCATCTCATACTTGCATGTGCCATAATGCAATAGATAGCCTCTCTGTGAAATACAACCAAAGTGCATTTCAATTCGCTATTTTGATTTGTTTCCAGTATGCATAATCTAGCTTAGTTCTATACTCATGACATTAGAAATTACCTTTCTTACTGGTGTCTTGTAACTCTATTGATTACAAATCCCAGATTGATAATTAATGAGTGCATTATACTAAACATATAAGTAGCACAACATGGGGCTATGTCCACCAACTCTTCTTCTTCTTTATTTTCTTCTGTCAATCTTTGTACATGCACAGAGCCACATAACCCACTTCACATAGGCCAGGAGATCGGCACGCACCTCACCAAATCCTCCTTCCCCGAGCTAGCTCACAGCACAAAGCCTTCTTACATTATGCACACAATCTTCCTACAATCACTTTCACTTAGCTCTACCAATCTTAACACATAGTATGCACAAAGCCTCTAGATCCGCACTAAACTGATTCTACTAGGTCTAGTTCTAGTATTTCTTGCATCACCTAGATATCTATTTATACATTACAAATGGGGCCTAAACATGGGTAAACCCATGGGCCAACATCCCATACCCATTACATAAACCCTAAACCCAAAAATCCCTAAAAAGGGGGTGATATCCTGCAATCTCCGCTTTGCCTTGTGCCCTGCCTTCGACTAGCCTGTCAAAGTCCCAAAAATGGTCAAACATGACCAAGGTTATCCAAAACTTGGTCAAGGGCCAACAATAGGTAAGATTGAATCCACGTCGTGTACTAATTGGAAAGGAGAAAAACCGGTGGAAGTCTTGATCGAGGTTTGGTATGCCCAAAGTGTTGGATAAAGCATGATATGCTAGTCATATTTACTCTGGTTGACAGTTTTCTGCAAAATGGTCTTGAGAGACCTGTTCATGGCCTCTACTTCTCCATTTTCCTGAGGGTAGTAAGGGGAAGAATGGACATTCTTAAACTCCAGTTTAGATGCTAGTTCTTTCATCATTTCATTATGAAAGTGATTTCCATGATCAGTGATAATCTCACTTGGGATTCTAAACCTAGCTATAATTTGATTGAATACGAAGAAGGAAAAAGTATTCCCATAGGATTAAACTATAGGAATGGCCTAGACCCACTTACTAAAGTAGTCTACATCCACGATAATGTGTTGATGCCCCCCAGCTGAAGTTGGGTTGCAATCCACAAATTCCACCCCCAACTTGGTGAAGGGACCAACGATAATGACTGGATGGAGAGGGGTTGGATGCAATTGAATTTTCTGAGTGACCACCTGGAAGGGGTGACACTTCTTAACCACTTCGACACAAGTTTTAAAGATAGATGGCCAAAAATAACTGGCTCACAATTTGTTTGGGTTGTCGCAAGCCTAGATAGATGACCACCAGAAGCCCCACTGTGGCAGTCGCTTAGAACAGACTCGGCTTCTTTGTGAGTTAAAAAATGACACAATATATTTTCTACTCCTCGATGATACAGGGTGTCATCGAAGATAAGATATTTCTTAGCTTGGTATCATATACATTGTCGGTCATCTCACGAGAGATGCTGAGGGAACTTCAAAGTTTGAAGATAGAGAACAATATCTCCATACTGGGGGTCTGAATATGATACAAGTAAAATGTGTTCATCCACAAATGAATCAACATGAATAACATCCTCATCTAACTAAGGGAAGTCATATATTAACTATGAAAAAACTAGTGATATTTTGAATTTCGTAGAAGCAAAATCAAGATCAAACTCTTGTAGAATGACAATCCATTTATTGTAATTCCCCCCTATGATATGCCTAGTAAGGACATATTGAAATGGATTTACATTGGCAACCACAATAGTTTTTGAAAGAAATATATGATGTCGTAATCATTGGACTGCGTGAATGGCAGCCAAAGCTAGCTTTTCAACATGAGAATATTTGAGTTCAGGGTCGACTAAGTTTCGACTAAGATAGTAAATGACATTATCACAGAGCTCATCATCCTCCTGAACCAACACCATACCAATCATCTCTTTGGATGAAGAGACATAAAGAAAGTAATATCTAACGTAGTTTGGAGACCTCAGCAGAGGCATCGATACCAAGGCTTTCTTCAAAGCATCGAAGTATTCTTGGGCTCGCTCATCCCATAGAAAATGAGTGTCCTTCAAGAGACACATGAAATCCTTAGTAATATTGGCATAGTTCACTATAAATCATCGTAAAAAGTTAGCTTTCCCCTGTAAACCTTGAAGTTGGTGAATAGTGTGTGGGGGAGGCAACTAAAGTATTGCCTCAAACTTTAAGGGATCTACCATGATCCCAGTCTTAGAGATTAAAAATCCTAGAAGTTGACCTAACCTAAAATAAAAGATGCATTTATGAGGGTTCAACCAGATGCGATAATGGTGACATCTTTCAAAGTCTAGCCGAAGGTTCTTAGGTTTATCTACTCTCTTATGGGAGTGAACAGCAAGATCGTCGAGATAGGCTTCGAATATATGCTTGAGATCGTGAAATGTGAAGGTCAAATCTCGTTGGAAGGTTTCTCCGGTGTTTTTAAGGCTGAAAGGCATCTTCCAGTATGAAAAATTACCCCAAGAGAAAATAAATGTCATCCTATGTTGGTCCTCAAGTTTAATATGAATTTGGTTATACCCTCAAAATTCATCCATGAAAGAAAAACTTTTCTTCCCACACACTCTTTGAGAATCTGATCGATGAAGGGTGTCTGGAAGTTGTCTTTAGGATAGGATTTATTCGGGTCACTAAAATCCATGCATAAGCGGATGGTTCCTTACCTTTTATTCACGGGAATGGGATTGGATACCCATTCAGTCAAAGGAACCGGGTAGATAAAGCCAACATTAAGCAATTTTTCTACCTCTACCTTAATATTAGGGGCCTCCCTGGGATTGACAATTCTAAGACGTTGTTGAACAAGCTTAGCATCTGGGTAGTTTTTAATCTCATGTTCAGAAATTCAAGGGTCGATTCTTGACATCTCTTCATATGACCAAGTGAATACATCTTGGAATTCCTTGAAGAGTTCATTGTAGATCAGAATTTATTCTGGTAAACAATCTGCACTAATGTATACATTTTCAACCTTGCCATGAGTACGAGAGATATTGTTCATGACGGTAGGATCGATACTCTCCATGTTTTCGTTGGCATAAATGTTGTGCGTATCAAGTGGAACTATGGCGTGACCGACTATCTCACTCAAAGTAGATCTAAAATCATCTTGCTCAATTCTGGAAAGCTCTGGCAAGAAATAAGAGTGATGATGCATATCATCCCAAGGTCTCTCGGAACCATTCATGGCCTCAATGATAGCTTCATCCGAAGGAAAAATCTCATCGAGGTAGTCACGTGAAAAAGACGATGAAGTGGCCCACATGGGCTCCAGGACAGAATCCTCCTCGTCCGTCTGCGAGGTGACAGGATCTAGATCGACAGAAGAGTTAGGAACAACTTGATATGCAATCTCTATTGTCGATAGTGACATGGCCATTCCAGAATGTAACTGACCTTCACAAGACGTCGTCGAGGAAGGTAGGGTACAAGGATTGTTAAAATGGGAAGTGCGGAAAGGAATGGACCTCTATGACGAAATGGTCCTACTGGACATGGCGTATATATGGTGAACTTGTGCCATGAAGTTGAAGGTACCCATAAGCGATGAATACATTTTGACACTGATATTCTCAGTTTTTGGCTGAGAATTGTTGATCATGGGGATCGACGGTCCAACAAATGCATTGGGGCTAGTGTATGCAAAGGACAAGTGGCCGATCATCGTGGTCTTCCCATCATGAGGAAAACAAAGAGTACAGAAGATGGACGATATGATTACAGTCATATCATAAGTCCAATTGTGTCCTAGTAACAAGTTATATTCGAGGGGCGCATCAACTACCTCGACATCCACCTCTACTGTATTCCCACCTAACTAGACCGGAAAGGTAGGAAGAATACCATGAGGGCGAAAGGAATGACTATCAAAAGAATTCAACATGGTCGGAGACTGAGAAAGGGTCGGAGAGACAAGGGCTTTCCAGCAGACTAGGGACATCACACATTTTGCAACACCTTCATCAACAAAAGTACGTTTGATGGTATACTTCGAGTAATTGACGTGTATTTTGAATGCCACATGGTAAGGCAAGCAAGGATTCACATCTGTGACGTTAAACTTGATAAATTTTGAGCCACAAGGGTCTAGATCTCCTAACGCAGATAGCAAGGCATTCCTCTATGAAGGACACGTCTGGAGTACCTCCAAAGCCGACATCGCACAAGGGGTTTGACTCAGGTCCTGAACAATAGAGTAATTATGGGTGGCTCTAGCATTAGGATTGTGGGTAGAGCGCTTGACTACTCCTTTCATAATACAAGTCAGGGGATTTGGTTTTTATATCTGTAAGGGTGTCTCCGGAGGAGGGGGAGACTCTAGACCATGTACAGTTTGTGGAGAACTGTAATCGCGAGACCGAGTGGTTACATTAACCTCATATTTAACCATATTGATGCATAAATGGTCATCGTCTTGCATCATTGGATTTTGACTCTCACTCACCACATTTTCGGCGTTCGAGGAGCTCGAGGCCATGTGTTGGTTCTATGGAAAAGGATTAGTCAGCACGATGGGCGGTAGAGATAAAATCCTCAGAGCTTCTGAAATTTTGGGGCATAAATTGGTAAGGTGATCGTCTGTACAAAGCTTACAGGGAAACTTCACCTTCCTCCTTTATTTCTTTCCCTCACCAACATTATTATTCAACTTCTCATTATTACCATTGTCCTTGGGTTTATTATTATTCTTCCCACCCTTACGATTATTTTTACGTCATTTCTTTTTATTCCCTCCTGGTTGTTGGCTACCATTCAGGCTAGTCAAATATTACACATAATGTACATCGGCCGACTGAGTGGGATTGGAGGACACAGATGAAGCTAGCCCTCCTACAGACTGGTTTAGAGACAACTCTTTCAAATGGCTTGTCACCGAGTCTGGGGATTGCACATTGGTGGAACCTACAATGCCATTGGCATGAGGCCCGGGCTTTTGTCTAGGGTCATAGTTTGACCTCGGTGCGTCTGGAAGAATATTGTATAACATACCAGACTGAGCATATATAAGATCTAACTATTGGGCTTTAAAAATCGCTTCTTCCTCATATGTAACCCTTAATGTAGAAACATCCTTAGAAATATAAGGCAGGAGAGACTTAAGGAACCACTCTAGTAGGAATTTTGGGGGTATGTAGGCCTTGATCAACCTCTTCTATCTACGCCACTCTTGAATGTGATCTGAGATATGAGTGGCCTTGTCCTAATGAAAGGTCGACAAAATTTCTATGCCAACATCGTAACAAACCGAAAATTGGAAGTGGTTGAGGAAGGCTAAAACCATCTGATTAAAATTTATGTATGCTCCCCTAGGTAGCTTGATATACCATTTCGTGGAAACCCCCATGAGGGTGCATTGAAGCAATATTAACCGAATAGAATCATCGTTAAGGGATTCGAAGAGCACCAAAGGTGAAAAGTGGTAACGTGATCACCAGTGTCCTCATGAGTTTTACCCTCGAATTTTGGAATATCTGAAGGAAGATTAGTGGGGACGGGGGGCCATGTCGTATCATGAAACATGAGGTCGTTCATTAATTTAGACAAGCCTGGCAGATTGAGTGTGGCCAAAAAAGGGAGACGGGGTTGCGACAACTAGCCCCAAGCTCCTTGGAAATATTGTTGTTGGGGAATCGCAACCCATCCATGGTTCTGGTAAGCACCATGGCCTTGTCTGGGATTGTAAGACCCTCCTCCAAATTGATTCATGAGGTGTTGGTTGGGCACCATTCCAGTAGGAATGTTCTAATGAGGGTTGTAAAAACTTCCCCCAGCAAGAGTGGCTCCAAGTTGGGGGTTTCCCATGGTATGAAACTGACCTCCCTCGGGTGTGACTTCGGAGTATAAAAATGGATTCGTCATGCCAAATGTGTTGGTTAGAATTGGTACAAAGGAGGTGGGTGTAAAGGATGGACCATAAGCAATAGCTTGTCCTCCAGGTTGGTTACACCATCCAGAAGCATTAGGAAGAGGATTAGACCCAAGGTTTAAATGAGGAAAGCCTCCAACTATAGGAGTCGTTTGCGGGACATGGGTACCACAAAACAAGAAAGGAGTATGTGGAGGCGTTGTGCCCCCAAGTCCAATACTAGTATTCAGACCAGCTGTTGGTATGGAGGATGAAAATTGTGAAGTGAAATTCGGCATGCCATAAGGAAAATGACTAGAGGCCATAGGGATGGACTGAACATTATAGCCCAGTGAGTGACAAAGAGACATAAAATGGTTCATGGCTATAAGTTGATTATTCACTATAGGACGGGCAAAGGTGATGATAGGCACCTCTGAGACTACAACCATTGTGGTTGAAGGTGTCGAAGGGGTACTATTAACTATAGTAGGTATGGTATTCGAAGGACTCCCAGTATATTTCTGACTCAATTCAGAACTCATCCTTGTATGATCAAAAGTATGATAAGTGGAGGTGTGTATACCACATTTGATAACTTTAATCCTTTTGTAAGGAAAAGACTAGTATGTCTCCATGATGACTCAAGACTCGATATATAAAACAAATCCTAAGGCCAACTAGTAATCAAAGAGCACACCAAAATAAAATAAAAAAGGCCATATGCACACAAACAGGATAAAGTGGTTGAAAGGGGCCTCCCTCCCTAAAGTAGGTATGCCTCACCCAAGAGGGGCCTGAGACTCCCTGCTAAATATCATAGGTATTCGAATCAGTTATAATGGCCCTCGCAGGCTTAAAAACCAGTCGGTCAGATCCCCCCGGAGAGGTAATCCTCCATAAAGGTTGTGTGTTGTTTGACCCTTATCTAACCCAGGGTAACTTCAGAATAACCCCTGCAAGTAACCTATGTGGTACCTATGTCAAGCAACTAAGAAACCACGATATAACTGATGCGTAGGTGAACAGTCGTAAGTCAAGTCCACTGTATGGGAAGGGTAACAAAGCTCGAAAATTAGAAAGCGTTGCCTCTCACAGAGGTAAAGGTACTAGCAAGATCCCCATATACGAATAGATTCCAATAAATATATCTGACACTAAGAAGGTATCGGGGAGATATCTCTTCAACCAACCTCACATGACCTTATGTTTAACTTTGGTGTAAGTGGATCCTCTTGACGTCACCAATTATACAATGGATTTCACCACTCCCTTAGTCAGACACATCTGTTGATTTAATAGCCTTGGATAAGTTTACTCACAAAATCCTATTCCAAGGCTTTGAATCCTAAGCTTGTTTGTGAACCCTAGAAAATAAAATCGTTACTAATCAATTTTAAATTATCAGCGCTACTCTTAGTGGCCTTGCTTACTCAAAAAGGTGTTGTCGTGAAACTAATTATGTTATGACTTAGCAAGTAAAATAAATGAATATGAATACAATGCAAAGTCCTGATTTCAATTCCCAATAAATGATATGCTTTTCAAAATGAAATTCTCAATTTAATTTTGCAATTCCAAATAAGATGCAATCTTTCTTTACATGTACTAAGATCAATGATAAGGACCCAAAAGATAAAATGCCATCAATGCAAAAATGCCTAATATTCTTTTATTTTCAATATAAAAGAGTGAAAATGCAAGGACTGAACAACAACTTGATATAAAAATTCTATTGTATGTAAACAAAGACAACCAAGTAGGATATCAAGAAACAAACACCCAACCCAAGATGCAAGGACAATCAAATGAAAAGGATGATTATAAAGGCACCACCCGAAAATTCAACCAAAGAAAGGTTTTCTATCATTCCACAAACACTTAACAGTCATAACAGAGACCCAAGAAGACTCAGCGATCATCAAACCCTACCCAACAACCATCAAACCTAGCAACCAAGAAACAAAGGGTGATGTATGCGGTTGTTTAGGGGAAAAGTGCGTATATACGCCTCTTGCAGAAGGACAACATGCTTATGTACACGACTGCTAGGTAAGAACTTGCGTATATGTGTTAAAACATAGCCAGGCTAAGGAGAAGGCTATGAAACACAGACTTAGAATGAACAGAGGTTGTGAAGCAGTCATACGACAAGAAACTCAATATAAATGAGAGAAATCAAAGGAGAAAAACACTCCAAATCCCGAAGAAGGTTCTCTCCCCAGTATGGTCACCAATTCTATTACGAGGAAAATATCTCTATGGCTAGGGGTAAACCACAACAGATAGAAATGATTGCAGAAATCAACTCTAATCTTAGGTATGCTATATAGAGAAATATGCTAGCAAGACAATAGAAAAATCCTACCTCGTCTAGACGTTCGATGAAGTCCATCGTTGAGCACTTGACTCAAAGAAATATGCCTGCAACTTGTCCTCAACAACCAAGAAACGCAAGCATATGGTGATAATATATAATGTTATCACACTCAATAGCTTAATCCATCAACATTCATAAAACATATTCACATGGAATAACAATTCAAATATTTTCAAGATATTAATCAGACGAAAAAAAGAGCATTTCTATTAAATTGTAATCAACAAAAGTGAATGAATTACAAACTTTTGTGTTGGCACAGTTTGGAACTGAGAAGCTAAGTCCCTTCTAGTTGGGCCCCCACTACTTCAATCCTCCACCAAAGGCAAGCTCATATAAGAGAGACAATGAGGTTCTCAATCAAGTAGGGAAGAGCTTGGGGGCTGAACAATGTGTTCAGACTTAAAAGGAAAAAGGGATGCAGACTCAATATGAAGTGAATAATTTATCCAGAGTAACTTTTCTCTCAAAGTTGAATTCATCTCCTCTTTTCCATAGCTCGGATTTGGCCCATTTATAGCCTTCAAGTGAATCTAAAGGGCCGATTAAGAACATTTATAGTATATGGAAGGTCAAGGATCATGGATCTCGTGACGTGACATGGAAACCTAACACCATTTTTTAATTTTGGGCACAAAACCCGATGTACACAGGTTGTAGTGGTGCAACCTGTGTATACGCATGTTGTATAATAGATAGGGTGTGTATATGTGGAAAAATAATGTTTTTATCTCTAGTATTTGCAAAAAGAGGACTTCAAGTCTACATAGGGAAATGGGAAAAGGCCCTCTATGCAAGTTTGCATAGGGTGAGGAAAATATTGCTATAACACCTTCTACAAGCTCGCCTTCACCGTGACCTATATTTTGCCTGGTAGTCATGCAAACTCAAACAACCAACTGTCAATCCGCTTTGATACCACTTGACCCGAAAATGATCCTTAAATACTTGGTTGAGTTTTAAGCATGTTTTCAATTACCATTTAGGAATTAAGGAAAGAAGAAGAAGTTAATGAGAGAATATTTCATTCATCATAAAGAATGTATATCAGAAAGTAAGCATAAATAACAACAAAACATAACATCAAGGTTGTTAACGGAGTTTAGCAAGATTGCCTACGTCTCTGGGCCTTTGTCTCAATGGGGGAGGATTTCTTATTAATCTTAAATGCTTCAAAAGTACATCAAAATTGCATAAAAAATATTACATGCTAGTATGGTTGTGTTCTAATTGACCTCAAGAATCCAACACAACTGACGGCACTAAAAAAGGTTGAGTGTAGCTCCCGGAATTGGCCTCCAAAGTTCGCTTCCTCAATGCCTTCCCTGCATAAAAATGGCTTCAAGCTTCACAAACTCATCATCATTCTGATAATATGGACCTCCTGGACTGTCAAAAACCTTTGATTTATATGTATCTTGAGTTGGGGATCCTATCCCAACTTCCTCCCAATATTTGGCCTCAAAAAGGGCTAAAGATCCTCAGTTTTGGGCAAAAATCTCCCAAAATCAGCATAAAAAATCATAAAAATCCATATATTATAGTTTAAAAACACAAAACTTGCCAAATATTGGGAAAAACCCCTTTCTTTCGGGCCCCTGGTCATATGGGAATGGTCCATGTGGCCACGCGCTTAAGCATTGGCACCCTAAATTTCTGGTCCAGGTCATGTGCCTGTGGCCATGTGTGCAAGTGCTAACCTCCCTCGCGCCCAAAATCCGGCTTGGCTGTTGGTTCGTAGCCCTGGTTGTGGGATAGTCCCCCATCGACCGGGGCCTATCCCCAAAATTATGCCATATCACAACTTAAATTTAAATATTTCCATTTGTATAACAAGAAATATGTGTAGGGATGTCGATTAGGGCTTGTTTCGAAAACTTCAGCAGGAGGATAGGTCGGGTGTTCGATTCCCGGTAGGTAACAAGTTTTTGACCCAGGCAACATTGGCTAAATATGGGGTGCCACATGGTGCCCTCTGATTAGGCCACATTTCACCCTATCATTGGACTGTACAGTCCAATCACCGACACAATGAACGCACATTCATCATTCTGTCAGTCTGCCACGTCACAGTTGTACAACCATGTGTCGTACCCCGAGCTAGCCACATCAACATACATACTGCCAAGTCACCAATCTAGTTAGCTGCCCTGTTAGCATCCATACAACCATGTCAACATCCATACTGCCACATGTTGGCCTGTCATTGGGCCACGTCAGCGTCTGTAAAGTGCCACGTGTTGCATCCATACAATGCCACGTGTCAATTTTTTATTGGTCCACATCAACCCCTAAAAATGACAAAAATGAGTGACACATGTCACCTCCTTGTGATGCCATGTGTCTCTATTGATGTCATCATGATTTCACGCTGACGTATTGTTGACGTCAACAGTATGACCTATTGACTTTGATGAGTTGACTTTTTTGCATGTTTGGGAAATCATCCAGAACGCGATAACTTTCGTATATGGTGTCCATTTTTGGAAAACATTATATGGTCGGAATCGACGTGAAGAGCCCGACGCAATGGCGTTGGTTTCATCTGATACCGAGAACTTTGATTTTTAGGCCTTCCTAGATCCATTTTGGATCAATAATTTAATAAGAAAACATTAATATCATTCTTCATGGTTACCTCTAACTTCATTTTCAAATGGGTGTTGCTCTAACAAATAAGCTCATTCTTACAATAAAGAAGTTCTTTGCAATAATGATGTTAGAAGCTAGTTTCTTATAATATAACTATAACACTTAGTGCTTTATAAATTCTCATAGTAATTAGAAATATCTTGCATAACTTGATCTTAGTTAGTAATTATCGTAAATTCATCTTAACTACATATATATTAAGCATCGAGAGGGAAATCATTTTTAAACTTCCTCTTTATCCCATTTAATGTAACCTATTTTAATTTTTCATAATACTTAGAAGAAAAATTTATCATGTGAGATCGGAAGAGC
>CBVK0102115798.1:0-15851 GCA_900067695.1 Picea abies
ATATTGAGGATATCTACCTCTAAACGGGCTATCTCACTGTGGGTCCCGAGTAACACTTACAGGTAGCAGGGGTGGCGACGAGACCATGAACCACTATATCAGTGAACATTGTGTGCCTGGTACCCATAAGCATAATGGTAAAGTCACTATAAGAGATGTCCAAGACTTGCCTCTACAAACCATCCTCTATACCATCACACGGATGGAAGGGAGTGCAGATCCCCATATGGCTCTTCATAGCTATTTTCAGTATGCATTGGAGTGTATGGAGCCTCGATTTTTCAAATGGTGTGAAGGGGTTCTCAAAAGTATGAAAAACAACACTAACCAAGTGCATTAGTGGTGTATTGAAATAGTTTGGATACAAATCAATTTTGGTATCCTTATTCCTAGAGAGGGTCCCATTTTTGTGCTTACAGGTAGAGTGGGGTATACCTACTCCACAGGATCTGATAATGAAGAGGTGGGTCAACCTCATGGCCCGACATGTAGCCGGTCCTATCGTTAGACATAACGATGTTTTCTTTGATTGGTTGAGAACTCATATTCTCATGGTCGATGACTATGCATACGCTGGGATGGACTTCCGAGGAGATCCAAACTTATCTCTTCCTAAAGGTTCCCAATGGGGGGACATAGGTAAGAAGGAGATTTTGTTTGTATCATGTTTTTGCTAATTTTTAAGATATAAATTTTTTTTTATGTTGTTTATCTGATGACTAATCAAACACTCTTTGATGATGCAGATGTGGGACCTTACCATCCTCCAGGATCATCCCCTATCTAGAGGAAAGGGGAGAGAGGTGTTGTAGAAGGAGTAGCTACTATCGACTACGATACCATAGAACAAAACCCTGAGGGGCTCACAATGAACATCCCCAATGCCTCTATAGATGATGTTCTGAGGCACTACCAATGCCACACAATGGGCATGTCTGCTTCTATCGATCGACTTCTCCGTAAAGTAGCACGGGAAGTTGCATGTTATAGCGAGCAACATCCTTGATGCTCTATTGTATATGAAGCCATGTGATTCACATTTTTGATATTTTGGTCTTCGGACAAAAACAATTTTTGCAAACTTTAATCGTTATATATATGAAGCTTCTACCATCTTACTTGTTGTATATACAAAGTGTGATTGGATTTTATAAATGTCTCAAATGTCTATATAAAACATAATTAACCAATGCATATGTTAATGTATTTAGACATCTGGGAATGTGTTTATATTCAATGTAATCAGAATGATGTTCCAAGAGGCGAATTCGTAAATATACCCTTAACAATGTAGGACTTCGGATATAAAACAAATTACTCAACTGTAGGACCACTAACTATGAATCCAGTCATACAATAGGATGATGGATCCCAAGTGAAACAACTTCGGTCAATAATTCGATGACTGCACTATATTCCGTGATATTGTTAGTTTCATGACCAAGGAAAACACCATGTAGACTAATCAACTCATCCGTAGGTGCATAAATTTTCCAAGCAGTAGACGCTAAGTTTCTATTACTACGACTAACACCATCAACGAAGTCGAGGTAGGGTAGAGAAGACGTTGACATATGGAAACCAAGTACAATGCAAGGTAAGCAGCTAAAGGTCGAAATCAAACAACGAAAAATCACACAAGAGTATGATACACTAAAATACAAGCACTCATGCATAAATGACTTAAGCATAGTACTTCTTCAAGTAAATCCCATTTATGGGTTCACTCAAAGGGACTCCATCATAATCAACCAGCTCATAAGCTCCCTTCTCAAACACTTGTTTGACAATATAAGGACCATGCCACATGGGCTTGAATTTACCAGCCCCTGGCAAATCACGATCTTTCTCGTAAAGAAGAACTAGATCACCTTCAGAAAAAACACGTGGCTTGACATTATTTTCATATTGGGATTTAATACATTTTTTCTGAGTTTCAATAACTAAGGTGTCACGATGACAGGTTTCGTCTAGTTGCATCAGATACAAACGATGCTCATTTTCAACAGAGGTGTTAGGGAGAAGTTGAACGACTAGTTTCAAAGATGGTATTTCACATTCAATCGGTAAGATAGCTTCAATACCATAAACTAACTGGAAAAGTGTAAATCCCATGGAAGACTTAATGGATGTCCTATAGGCCCATAATGCCGAGAAGAACATCATGTGCCAATTTGACTTATGAATTCCTACCATCCGTCGAAGCATAGTAGTGAGAAATTTTTTGATTGCTTCAACCTGGACATTGGCCAATGGATAATATGGGGTCGAGTTTTCATGACGAAGGCCCAAATTTTTTGTAAGTTCAAACATCATAAATTTCAAAAATGACTACCGTGATCAGTAAAGATAGCTTGGGGGACACCAAATCTAGTAATGATATGATTGAATATGAACAATGCTACATTTTTCCTAGTGTTATCAAATGTAGGTATCACCTCAGACCATTTAGTGAAATAATACACAGCTACAATAATGTATCCATTCCCCTCAACTGAGTGAGGGTTACATGTCATGAATTCAATGCACCATTTGGCAAATGGACCAACGAAAACTATAGGATGTAAGGGAGCAGGATGACATCTTATCTTGTGGAATTTATGGATGGTAGTAATGCAGTCCTTAAACAAAGAAGGCCATAAATACCCTGCTCGTAAGATATTTTGGGAAGTGGCATACCCAGACATATGATCACCACATGCTCTAGAGTGACAGTTGTTCAAAGCTTTCTCAGCTTCATCGTAGGTGAGACATTGTCGAAATATAGAATCAATACCATGAAAGTAAAGGGTATCACTGAGGATGATGTATTGACGAGCTTGATACCGTATATGACGACGATCTGTACTAGATAGATCAGGCCAAGAAGTTTGAGTTTGGAGATAGATAATAATATCTCCATACCATACATCATAAAAAATGATCAGAAAAAGGGATTCATCAGGCAAGGAATCCTCTGCCACATTTTTTGTCTCAGTAGAGGGAAGGTCACATATCAATTCGGAAAAAACCAAATATTTCTTTGACTTAGCGCATTCAAAGTCCAAGTCAAACTCCTGAATAATAACTATCCATTTGGATTACTTTCCCCCTAGAAATTGTCGAGTAAGGATATGTTGCATGGGATTGTAATTGGAAATAATAGTGGTTCTGCATAATAAGATATAATGAAGAAAATGTTGGACAACTTGAACAACTACCAAGGCCAGTTTCTCCACATGTAAGTATTTGGTTTCGTTAGTCACGAGACTCTGACTCAAATAGTATATCACATGTTCATCATGTGAATCATCCTCTTGGACTAAGAACATAGAAATGGTAGAGTCCGAAGAAACTAAGTAGAGGAAGTAATCTCGACTATAGTCAGGGAGAAACAATAATGGTGTATGGGTCAAGGAAAGTTTCAAAGCTTCAAAGGATTTGTTTGCAGTATCATCCCATACAAACTCATAACCTTTCTTGAGTAGCCGACTGAATCCTTTCACCAGTTTAGCGTAATTGGGGATGAAACGACGCAAAAAGTTTTCCTTCCCTTGCAAACTTTGGAGCTGGCATAGTGTGAAAGGAGGAGGGATATTAAGAATAGCCTCAACCTTCATGGGGTCTACCCAAATCCCATGTATCACCACAATGAAACCAAGAAGTCAGTTGGATTCCACACAAAAAACACATTTGTGTGGGTTCAAACGTATGTGATAATAACGACAATGTATGAAAATGGCCCTTAAATGTGTCGGGTGATCTTGGCAATGCATGGAATGTGCCAGGAGATCATCAATATAGGGTTGCACAATGTGATTAATATCATGAAACACATAAGACATAGCGTGCTGAAAGGTCACACCACCGTTCTTGAGACTAAAGGGTAATTTACGATAGGCAAAGGTTCCCCAAGGAAAGATAAAAGAAGTCTTGTGTTGATCCACTGGTAAAATATTAATTTGATTATAACCGAAGAAACCGTCCATCAAGGAGATGATTTCACTTCCGACACAGTCGTCAACAATATGGTCAATGAAAGGGGTAGGATAATTGTCCTTAGGACAAGATTTATTTATATCCCTATAAGCTACGCAAACATGGATCATACCTTGTTTCTTATTTACCAGAACAATATTGGATACCCAATCAGTCAAATCCACAGGATAGACAAAGCCAACTTTAAGAAGCTTTTCAACCTCAAGCTTGATAGAAACAACTTTACATGGATGGACTGGGAGAAGTCTCTACCGAATAGGTTTAGCATCTAGATATGTCTTAATCTCATGCACAACAATATCAGGATCACTACTTGACATTTCTTCATAACTCTAGGTGAAAACGTCACAAAATTCTTGGAAAAGGGCTTTATACATGTGGACCTCATCAATACAACATGAGACCCTGATATGAACATTCTCCATGAATCTGGGTTTAATCGATATGTCAAGAAGAACGGTAGGAGAAATGTTACTCAAGTTCCCTTTGTACAAAATGTCGTGTGTTGACTCAGAAACGAAAGAAATGACAACAAGATTCGACGAAGTTGAAATCCATTGGTAGCTTTCTATGGTATCACATTCTAGGAAGAGAATGGAGCAATGATTCCCATCATCCCATGGAGTATCTTTCATAGACATTACTGACATTCTCATCTCATCATTAGGACAAATTACGTGAAACAGATCGGGAGATGAATCATAGAGAGAAGAAGGAGACGGGGTTGCCGATTTAATAGCTTGATAAGTGGATTCAATCAGACTTAAATTCATTTTGTCGCAGTAACGAAGGTAGTCACTAGATCTGGGTACTACCCATGGGTCATATGACTCAGGGGTTTCACAAACAGTGGTCGAGATCATGTTAATTGAAGCGAAAAAACGAGGAGGAATATCGGGTGGTGGGATTGGAAATGTACCCATCAAGGTTTAATCTTTTAAAAGACCCATGTCGACATTCTCGTAACTGGGGGGTGTCTTTGAGATAAAAGACACATTGCTAGTATGAGAATCGAAATTAAAGAAGGCCAGTTGGTCAACAATAACGACCTTTCCTTTGTGCAGGAATCATAATCCTATAAAATGGTAGACACAATTGTATTCATGGAATCAATCCAGCTCCGGCCAAGTAAAAGGTTATAAACAAGAGGTGTGTGTTGAGAAAAAGATATGAAATGATCTTAGTCAAGATTTTTCAGATTTTTCTTGGCTAAATAAAAATAGATGGGAATGTCACCCTAGGTTTATAGCCATTAAAAATAAAATCCTAACTCACAAGTACCAATTACAAGTTCTTAGGCTAGTCTTTTTCACACATAAAAGCTTGCTGGAAAATTCATTTTTATATGATTTTCTGAATATAATAGTTGTTGAAAACAAGTGTAAAGATAGAAGTAAGACACCAAGATGATAATAAAGACAGATGAGACATAAATAAATCCTTTATTTCATTCCAATTCACCAAAGAGTAATTTTCTTTACAAAATCTCATACAAAAATTCCAGACCAAATTCAAATTCAGACATTCCCGATGGAACATACAAACATACCTCTAACATAAAACCAAAACTGAACTCTAAAAGCTAGATCAACTTGCCACATATTTCTACCCACTCGACTCTACACAATATCCTTTGTCAGTCATGAAAACTAATTCACAAACAGACAAGTCTACACAGACTATCAAAGATAGATCACCACCTCTGAAAAACAAGTGTCTGAGTGATGTAATTCAACCTTGAATGTTGTTGTCTACAATAAGACCCTGCTATCATAAAAGAGAATTAGGATTGTGATAAATTAATGAATGAATGCAAACTGAACTATATCAACATAAACTCAAAGATCAAACCTTAGTATGCTTCTCCTTCTATCTTCCCCTTGTTCCCCCCTTTCCTTTTTCCTTTAAGAAAATTAGAATTGGTTGAAGTAGTTGAACCACCTCATTAGTTAAGTTAACTAAGAACTCAACCAAATTTTTAGTTAAGGGGGAAAAATTAATAATTCATAATAAGGGTTCTAAATAAACAATAACTAGTAGGTGGGACCCCTTGTAACTCCTATTTATCTCTTAACAATTATAACATAACTAGTCAATTAAGAAAGAACAACTCTCCTTGTGACTCCCTTCATCACTTGCACATTTGACAACTTATCTCATTTATATTTGACATTGTTTTCAAAAATGAATTACTCATATATCCAAAAATAAAACATGCTGTCCAAAAATTCTTGAAGTCAACTGTCATCAACAATAGATAAAATAAAAAAAACTCAAAAGCCATATTTCCCACTTTGAGATGCAATATTTCCTTGATTGTTGATGTCAACCTTTGATTTTCCTGAATTTTCCTTTGGCTACGCTGAGCCTTTAGGCCTAATATCGTTGATCACGTGAGAACAATCATCCCTCAAATGCATCTGGGAAGACACGGATTTATCAGAGCCATTGGAGGGAGAGGAAGGGGAAGCAATGGATTTTCCTTTGTCAAGGGAATTGTGGGCCTCGATTTTCAATCTTTTTTTAGCATGAGAAAACTGAATTGGTGAGTGAACAGGTGCAACTTAGAAAATGGGGTTAATAGGTGAGGGAGCAGGTAGTAACAAATTGGGTCAGCCATGATGTTGGGAGACTACTGGATGGACAATCTCTTGCCATCCATCATTTTTGGGAACCTCGGGTTGCAATGAGACATGAGGTGGTACGAGAATACTAGGGGCTTGCGGATCTTGGAAAGGAGGGCTTTAAGGCCTAGGTTGGACTATCCCTTGCCCAATCCAATTGAAAAATATGGCCTGAAACAACTAGCCTATCTCTTGTGAGTGATCATCAAAGTGTATGGAGAACCTTGGCCTTCTTGGGCCTCTGTTCCAATTACCTCTCCATCGGTTGCCTCTGCCATGGCTACCTCGGCTGAAAAAACTCATTCCTGCATGCATGATGGATTAGCAAATAGTATTTTAAACAACCATACATGATAACTCTTTAAAAATATGAAATAGATTTTGGCTCAACAACATATCAGGATCATGCAATCCAATCCATAAAAATTGTTTAACTATCGTCAATGAGCAGGGGGTGAACAAAAGGTCCTGGGATATGTGAGGGGCTTGTATTAAGCGAAAAATGATAAAATGAGGGGGAAAGAAACATGGTTACTACTAAAATATCACAACAATCAACTGTAATGCAACCAAAAATGAACACCAATGTAATCCAATGACTTTAAACTATTTCAATACAAAACTTTTCTTGACTGTAATTAATTTTAGAACAGGGAGTGAAAAATTAATGTAGGAAGGCAAGGGGGTTGTAATTAGCAAAAATAAAAATAATGGTAGGGAAGGTGAGAGATTAATTTTCATGAAATTAATTCAGTGATCCTTAAAACCATTCTGCAAAAGGAAACACACCAACCAAAGGACCACTCAGACCCTAAACAATTACTGTGTACTGTCCAAACAACTCTGCATATTTAACTTTCTCAATGTTGTAATCAAATATTTAACATAGTATCATCAAAAAGACAGTATGCATTCCACAATAGCCCATAGTGGAGCTCTTCTCCTCTCATTTATCCATTGATATTTTCAAACAATTCCCAAATGTATAACCAATAAACTATTTCCACTTCGTTCAACATCAAAATCAATCACTGCCCATGAATTATTCCAATCATCACATACAAACTCAAATGTCGTGCTCGATTTTTCCTTTTAAATCATTTAAAAATTGAATTGCAATGAAGTTATACTATCACATCACCAGTGCCTATCACTGTTAAAAATCATGGTATCCATTTAACCTACATAGTGGACAATCGACACCGCAATTCATATCCAAATTGCAAGATACTAACTTGCCATTTAAACAAACAGACAACAATCACCACTTCACTCATGCTATGCTGTGGGATACACAAAACCATTCGACGAAATGCAAGTGTATTTATGTGACTATACAAGTCCGATTTTCTTTGACTCTAAATATTCAAATTGATGGGCTATCAACCAATACAACGAGGCATCAACAACATGCCCAATTTTACAAAACAATTGATCAAATTGCAATAAATCCATGTTCAAAAACCCGTGACCTTATCCAATGGTGGAATCAATTAATATTGATAACAAACCCAGTGGACAACCATTCCATAATCACCATGATTGCAACATTCCCATTGAAAAATTCTAAAACACACAGTCATAGTATTGTTAACTCAACCTATCGGGCGAGCTATCAATCCAATGCAAAGAGGACACAACAATATTGCCCAAATTAATCAATATTGCAATCGAACCACACTATGTAAAACTTATGCCCCTCCTTGACGACACATTCAAATAACCATACATATATAGTGGATGGAAATTCCATAACACCCCAATTGCAATAATCATTTGGCCATTAAAAAAACAAAGTTACAATAATCATTGATTCGTGCTTATAGGAACACCACTCATACCAATGAATCAAGCGCGAAGAATCATTGTGAATTAATCAATTAAAAGTAGTGATGGGTTATCAATTCAATAAACAAAAGGACATCGACTATGTATTTGATTTAACAACTCATTCCAATTAACCACCCTGAGCTTATCCACCCAATTATAATACAAATTGTAGTGACTAGATACCAAAACCAACAACACTGTCATATAATCAATGGGGTGAGCCAGTAATCCACTCTGTCGACAACACACCACCAATGCATAACTACCAACAGTACACCCTATAGGCCATAATGATATTCTCTATCAACACTCAGACTTGAGGAAGCAAGGGTTTGCTTTGTGGACTAACACAGGGAGGGTAGTGTTGACTCTTCTTGATGATGAAAACCTTTGAGACCAATGGTGCACACACAAGAAATACCATAATTGACTTCATGGACAGGGTGACAAATCCCATGAAAGGAGAAGATATGAACAACGGAGAAAGGCTCCATTTGGGCCTTGTAACGATACTCAACACATGCAGGGTATAACCCTCATGGCTCTCCCATTCAACCAACTAGCAACGCTGGTATGAAGAAGAGTTGAGAAGAAGCAATAACCCACTGAACGACCAATAGTAGCATGAACAACCCAATGCCTATGTAAATAATGCATAGTGAAACCAGGCATTTCAAACCCATTAAACCCCATAAATGCCAAGACTAGGTATGGGATACGAATGCGTGAAGAGAGCCAGTCTTTCTAGACCAACGAAACCCTCCAACTTAACCAACAAGGATGACATAGAGCCTTTATGGCTGCTAACACTCAGGACGACCAAATACAATGTAACTTCAGACATTATCGCAGAGAAAGCCACCAATGATTCATTCCAGAAAAATCACAATTTTACACAGTAGCCAAAATTTAAGGAAAAAAACAAACCCATACATCCAAGCCAATATCCATTTCATAACTAGAGAAAACTCATGGATGGAAAAAAAAAGACATACCTGTAATCAAAACACCTTAAAACACGAGTTGGCCAAGTGGTTCCTCTCTGCTTGAAAGTCAGAGCCTAACCACAACAACATAGTTTGAACAATAACCCGACTAGGGTGGTGCCTGATGGAAGGAGTAACGATGAAGTGCAGTAAATGAATGTTGCCTCCATCCCCAGTCCATTAATTCCTTAGTACACGCCAACAAGATTCCATTAACTCAATTAATTAAACCATGTATCAAAACCATCAACCATTAAAACCAATAGCGCGACCCATATCCACTTATGCCATAACATAATTATAATGCATATCAACTATATAACTCAATAAATCACATAGCTATTAACTTAGTAGCTAGGATAACAACAATCTATTAAATTTTGATGCATGTAGTGTAGTATATTCGCATGGTTAGATTCATTCGTTTTGCATTTGTTATATTGCTTTTGCCTTTTTCCAACTGCTCCTTATGTCTTGTTACTAACATGTCTATTGTGTAGGTGTCCCAAGAATAGATAGCACTGGTATCAATGAATAACGTAGGCTATTGCAACATAAAATTAGAGTTTAGAACATAACATGCCTTATTCATCATTTACTTGTCGCACATAGAAGCAACACAAAATAAGCCCAATCCATCGCCAATAAAAAAAATATCTCATCAACCAGCTAAGCAGTGTTGAATAATAGCATGACATCAAATAAGAACCAGATATGATATCCAATCTACAAGTGGGTCCCACCTGCTAGTATTATTTATCTTTATAATAATAGGCTTTAGAAACTGTTTGCGGGAAAAAACTTTGTTGTGATTTTAATCGTCAAAAAATTGGTGACTCCACAAGGAAATTTGTTTTCAACAGATTTAGAACTTAAAACTCATGGTTTCGTAGAACAAGAACAATGGTCAAGAAGATATAACTAGGAATATTATGCAACAGGGAGAAGTGAGTGGATTTAATGGAAAGATGACTGATAATTTCGAAAAAATCATGAAAAGTGTTAATTATGAGGGGTTTTAGCACTGTATTCATAATCATTCAACCAAAGTCTTCTCTTAACTTGAAGGAGAAATTTTTTAGACTTTCTCTTTAAAAAAAAATTCAATGGATGAAGAAATGGCAAGAAGAAGCGGGAGACAATCAATTCTTTATAAGGAAGCAGTGGAAATATATAACAATTTCAAGGGTGCCTTCAGAGGAAACATTGTAAAAATTGTGTAAGCTTGATTGTTATTAACTAACAATGCTTTGCAGGAGTGTCACTGTGGCAGAATTGATCCAACATCCTATTTTGACCAAATTAAATAAAAGATGATAGGAAACAAAATCATGACAAAAGTAAATTGCAAAAATTAAAACAACAACAATAAAAGACAGAAATGGAAAAAGAAACAAGAAAAGTTTAAACATAGAAAGAAGAAGTCAAACTACTGTAAAACATAAAAGAGAAGCACAAAAATGAAAGCAGAGCTAGACTACTAGTATATAGAAAATCCAAACAGCATTAGAACTTTTCACGTTGGCCCCTTGCAATGTTTCAAGTGAGAACTGTTAGTGCTGTAGGAAAACAATTGATTTTGTAAGTCCTTTAAAATGTAAGAGTTAGTGTCCAAGACAAAAGCAATTTTGAAAGGACCCATAAACAACACTTGGAACTCTGATGTAATTATCACCGCTTTGACGCACACAATTAGATCATCAAGATAGAGATGGATACTGACCAATTCATCAAAATTTGTGTGTATAGGTATTTTAAAAGCGATACTTGCCTCAAGTAAGCCAGAAAGCAGGCATTTGTAAGACATGGTACCCCAATTAGTGATAAGAGTGGTTTTGTGAGCATCTGCCCCTTTCACCTTGATTTTCTTGCAACCCAAAAACTATCAAGTAAGGGATTTAACTGTGACTCTATAACCTACCGCAGAACCATTTCCATACTGAGAGGAGGAAAATGATTTCTCATAATAACATGCCTGAAGGTTCAAAAATTAATGCAAGTTCTAATATGATCAATGGTCTTTGAAACAAGTACCCAATTGGAAACCCTTTTAGGGTGGACTGAAAAAATAATCCTAGCCCTTAAGAGATTCTCCAACTCCCTTTGAAAATTTGCTTTAAATGTAGAGTTAATAGGCCCTTGTTTTTTCCTAGATGGTTTCATGGATTCCTTGATGGGGACAACATGCCATGTAAGACCAGGATCAAAACCACGAATATCCTTATAAGACAAAGAAAAAACCTTTTGAAATCCACCAAGTAGCTTGGAAAACTTTGTTTCTACTTTATCAGAACATTGGGTAATTATTTTAACATCCCTTGAGGGTTCGAGTGCCCCAATATTCCAGGAGATGGTTCCACCCACCTTCCTTCATAAATCCTCTTCCTTCTATTTTTCTTTATTGCCTACATCACTCAATGAAAACGAACTCTCAAGAGGATTCAAGCCCTAAGGAATCTTGTTTTTTTCCATGGATATAATTTCCTCGGGTTTAAGAGGTTCATCTTGAATGAAAGAACAATTTCTCTCATCGTTAGGGAGGGCCTTCCAAGATTCTACACTGTCAGGGATATATGGACAATATAGGGATTGAAAAGAACAATCAAGCCTGTGAGGTAAGAGTTGTTGATTAGGAGAAGCTGCAAAGACAACTAACTGACCAGCCATTGAATTCAACTCCCTCTTAACATGCATGATGTTGAAAGATAAAAGGTTCGAGATAAGAGACCAAACCGTTTGGGTGTATCGTTCCATCATCTTGTTGCTAGGAGAGCATATATTACGTACCAAGTTCATGACAAGCTCTGAATATCCAAAATATGAAAGGTGACCACAACCAAGATTAAGGGTGTTTTCAATGCCTAATAATAAAGCTTTGAATTCAGTGACATTGTTTGTACAAGAAAAATCTAACCTGTAAGATAGAGCATGAGTTTTTCCTACAAGGGAAACCAAGATAATTCCAGCCCCATTACTTTCATTAGAGAGTGAACCATCAAAGTGAATGTGCCACATATCATCATCTAAATGGATTCGTTCCAAAGGAATATTATCCTCCTCAACAAAGATGGAATACACTCCTAGGTCCTCTTCGATATAGTTTACACTAGATTGTGGAGAACTCTCTATGTAGGGTGAAATCATTCCTTCTCTAAGGACTATAATATTCTTACCATTCAAAGGTACGGATAAATGTGTCCCGTCGAGTGAGAGGTACCCACTTGTTAAGGCTTTCCAATATCTTCCCAAGATATTTGAGTAATTTATTACATGCAATTACCTGAGTGTTGAGGGTTATCCTTATCTCAGGATGAGCGCATAAAACCAAGGTCACATCATTAATCTCACCTATGGTTGTTTGTTGTAGACTATTATAGGAGGGCATGCTTATGGAGTTTTCATTTTTACAAGACTACAATCTAACCCTCAATATCTACCCTCTTTAGTCCTCTCTAGCTCAAAAACTTATACAAAATAGATCATACAACAAAATATCACATAGCGGTTCGCTACAACAACTCTTTCTATAATAACCACTTATCTCTATCATATTCCGACCCTTACAAAACAACCTGACCCCTCTATGATGCCTAATTATCTATATTTATACATTTTCTGACTCTTCAACCTTTACAATGCATTACCAAAACCCTAACTCTACCTTCATTAGGTCTTCTTGGCATGCTCGTGTGTTGTTCCTCCTTCAACCTGTCGCTTCCCTCATGTTAGCGACATTTCTTGTCAGGGGCACAAGAGTATTTAGGATTGCAAATGGCGCAAGGAGCGTTGGGCGTAGCTCACAGGAGAAATCTATTTTGGGCTTAAATCAAGCGAGCGGGAACTTCATTCTTCTGAGGCAAGAATTCATCAACAGAGCAGAGCAATGATTGATGGGTAATTGCAGATTAACCGAGTCATGTCAAGTATAGCGCCTAAAGTTTTAAAGAAGTCAATGGTCGAAATCCTTCAGGAGGCACTCGTGAAGTTATGAGGGCCGTTGATCGCAAGCAGTTCTAGCGCAGTAGTTATTTCTCGAACTCGGGGTTCGTAAGTTCGGAGGGCGGACCATGTCTTTTAATTGCGCGAGATTGCGATTTGCGAAAAAGTTCCCAGAGGGGGTCAACCTTTGCTGAACATCGCGTCTCGGGACTTCGCGAGGGGAGAATGCCAAATTTCGATACTCCAGCTCGCGAAACTACGAGTTGCGAGAGGCATTAGTGCCTAGTATCTAGTCAACGGTTACATGCAGAGAGTGTCGACCAAAAAGGGGGGCTGACCCGTATCGCCATCTCGGGGATCGGGATTTTAGAAAGGGGAGCCGAGGGTCTTTGACCCACTAACTCGCGAATTGCGAAAGGGAAAGAACTTTTAAAGATTGGGCCCACAGTATCAGGGGGCAATCTCAGCCGTCCATTTGAAGCGGACACCTGACGCGTGATTAAGCTCCCCTCCTTTTTGCCCATCATGGTTTCAAAGTGAAAAAAATAGTTCCATCATATCCCGATACACGATGTAGCGAAAGCATTCAGGACCAGCGAAAGCATTCAGGACCTGGGGCCCACAACAACGTCGGGTGAGTTTAGGACCGTCAGATTTGAGGGACGTGTGGCACCAGATTGAGCAGTCTTGGCATATCGCTCATCGTGATTTCGATCAGCAGGGATCAGCCCCTTCATATTCGTGAATGCCGAAAAGCGCCATGGGAATAGGCACGCGGTCACAGTCCGTGGTCACTTGGAAAAGGAGATAAGCTGCGTAAAGAAGGTCAAAGCATCGAGTTTAGTTACAGAAAGGGTCGTCGCGGTCTCCGAGCGCCATTGGATTCAATCTCCATACTGTTTCTCGTCTGAAGTTAATGATGACAAGAGCAGGTGGTTGAAATCTCATTTCATTCATTAAGTGAGGGGATGGAGGGTCTGGAAAATCATTTGCCCGAGGAAGTCCTTTGTATTGATTTTCTCAAAAACACCATGCCGAAGTCCTCAACTCGACAGAGAAGTCTACGCACACTAACCCAACACTTAATGGTTCAGCTACCCTCCTTACAGGAGCCATGCGTAGTTAAGATGGCACTTAAAGAAAGATATCAGTATGAGTTTGACTGAAGAGACACCAAGCCTTGGGCGACTGGGCACACCTCTGTTAGGTGATTTTATCTGAGTATATAAACTCAGTCTTGGTATTTTGTAAAGGATCAATGGTTGAGTAGAGCTCCCGGTTGTAAATTTTTAATGAAGCACTGAAACTCTGGTTATGTATGAACTTTTGAGATTTCTTGCCTTATGGATGCCAGTTTCTTTCACGTATCTGTTTACACTGTGTTAGAACAGCTCGGAATTGGAGGATCCAGTCGAGTTGTAGCTGTTATAGGATGATGTTGTAATGGATCACTATAATAGTTACGTTGTCTCTGATCAGTCCTTGTGATTTTTCCCAGCGTTGAGCAACTTGGAATTGGAGGATCCAGTCAAGTCCCCCTTCAGTTTCTTGAGACCCTGAACCAAGAGGATCTTGCATTCAAAGTCTTTCTTCTACATGCTACTGAAAGCTTATTTCCCAAAGTAGTTTGTTCACCCTCCCTACCAAGTCTTCTACCTGTCCACCTTTAAATCAACCCACTGGCTGAAGTTGGATCAAGACCTCTTCTATCCCATGCATGCTAGACTCAGTCCCTGAGCTAGAGTGATATCTGCTTGAGCCTTTATCTCCATTTGATCATCCCTTTATAAACAAATCGTGACATTAAACTGATGGGTGTTGGGCTTTGCTCCTGCAAGCAATCCAGGAGTGACTTCTGACGCTAACACCTCATGCATGCTTTATTTCCCAAAAATGGCTTAATTTTCTGCTTTGGTCTGCTTCCAAAAGGCCCCCAACACTGACATGTGGCTTGTCTTGAGATACCTAACCTTTGTGTGCTTCCTCGATCTCCTTGGTGATCTCCTGGAAATTTTCCTTGAGCTCTGCTTCCTGTTTCTGCACCTGCGCAGTATTCTCCTTGAGTGTGTCCACTATCCAAACTACAACTTTCTCATTGAACAATTCTGTGCATTCTGCCTGAGTTTGTATTATTTGTGTCTTGGCTTCCTCTGCCTATGCCAGGAATTATGCTACCCTCTCTTTCAGTGGTTCCGTTTGAGTCTATCGCTCTTGTTTCTTTATTTGCATAGTGGTGAGCTATGCCTGTAGTTTCTTCATGTCCTGCACCCCTTTGACGTGCTCTGTGATAGACATTGTATTTTTCCTTTGCTTGAGGTCTTGGATTGCTGCGTTGATCCTTTATTCTTCCTTGTTCCACCTTTGGACCTGTTGATCCTCCTCTAACTTTGTCCAAATCTATGTTGCTTGATCAAACAAGTCGACTGTTGTGTTGATGTTAAGAACCAAATATCAATATAGCATAGAAAAACCTTAGAAAAAGTACTCAACGCCT
>CBVK0102115800.1:0-29074 GCA_900067695.1 Picea abies
CTATGTGACAATCAAAGTTGCATTAAAATGACATAGAATCATGTGTTCCGTGATATGTCGAAGCACATAGAGATCCGATATCATTTCATTCACGATATGGTACAGAGAGGAGCCTTGAAGCTCCAGTACATTAGCACGGATGAAAAGGTTGTTGACGTGTTGACTAAGCCTCTATCTCGTGTAAAGTTTGAACACTTTCGAGATAAGCTTGTTATAGTCCGAAAGGACCCTCCCTAAAAGGGGGAGTATATATGTTCCTTGCTTCTGACCTCGTTGTTAGACGTAAATCAAGATGAGTCATGCTTCTGACTTCGCTGTTAGACGTAAATCATGACACTGTGTGATCCTTGCTTCTGACCTCGCTGTTAGACGTAAAGCAAGATGAATCATGATTTTGACCTCATTGTTAGACATAAAGCATGACGTCGTGTGATCCTTGCTTCTGACCTCGCTGTTAGACGTAAAGCAAGATGAGTCATGCTTCTGACCTCGTTGTTAGACATAAAGCATGATGCTGTGTGATCCTTGCTTCTGACCTCGCTGTTAGATGTAAAGAAAGATGAGTCATGCGTCTGACCTCGTTGTTAAATGTAAAGCATGACGTTGTGTGATCCTTGCTTCTGACCTGGATGTTAGACGTAAAGCAAGATGAGTCATGCTTCTGACCTCACTATTAGACGTAAAGCATGACATCGTGTGATCCTTGCTTCTGACCTCACTGTTAGATGTAAAGCAAGATGAGTCATGCTTCTGACCTCACTGTTAGACGTAAAGCATGACGTCGTGTGATCCTTGCTTCTGACCTCGTTGTTAGATGTAAAGCAAGATGAGTCATGCTTCTGACCTCTCTGTTAGACGGAAAGCATAACGTCATTGATTCCTTGCTTTTGACCTCGTTGTTAGACGTAAAGAAAGATGAGTCATGCTTCTGACCTAGTTGTTAGACATAAAGCATGACATTGTGATTCCTCACTTCTGACCTAGTTGTTAGACGTAAAGCGAGATGGTGATATTCCTTGCTTCTGACCTAGTTGTTAGACGTAAAGCAAGATGTGATTGACACTGATCTACCAGCTTAATCGTTGTGACATTGAGCCAGTGTAGTACTGTGATGTTCCATCCTAGTGTTGTGATGAGGTATCATTTTCTTGATACATATTGATGCAGATGATGATGGCATTCTTTCGAGAATGATGATGTTGCCGATGAAGAAAACTTCTGATGACTCGTAAATGTGCTAGCCAATGTTTCAAGATGATATTGACGATACTGTCCTCTTGATGCCGCTGATGATGCAGACCTCTCTCGCCTGATGCTGATGAAGAATACCCTTCTTGTTAAGGGGGAGTGTTGAAATAATGTAATTGCAAAGAGCATTCTTATTATTATTGTTATTATATTATTAGGATTAATCCCCATTGTGAATTAATCATGTCGATAATTGTATAAGGACCAAATCCCCTTTTGCAGATTGGTCATCGGACAATTATAATAGGCAGAATAAGAAGTCATCCCCAGCAGTTAATTAAGAGACCCATAAATATAATAAAGGTGGGTTTACCCACCCATATTGAGAAGTCGGCCCTGCCAGTGAAGAGACACTTCACACATGCCAGAAATTGTATAAATACAGGAGGCTAGCACCCCATTTGAACACAACTCACTTGCTCATTCTCTTATGAGGCAAGCTACAATTACCAGTTGGAGAGAGGGAGAAGAGTGGCGCATCTCTTGGAGAGGACTATCTATATTGGTTTGAGTTATCTCTTGAACATTGTATAAGCTATTTATGAGAAGGAAGTTTTTGTTGGGTTTTCTTCCCCTAGAGGGTTTTCCAGGATAAATGTTGTGTCTCTTGTGAATGTGTATTTCTCAGTGTGTTCTTATGATGCTCTTATCTATTGAAATGCAAAGAACTATAATAATGGAAAAAACATTAACAATATACAACGGTTGCAAGAAGGTGAACTGTGTACATACGTAGGCTTCTAGAGGGTGAATCACGTATCTAATTTTTTGCACAAGTACCAATCCATACAGGCTGGCAGGTGACATCAAGGTGGAAAATGTATCCTAGGAGAGAGAATTGAAGAAGGTTTCACATGTGGAGAAAATTTTTCATACAATACGCGGTTTGTAGTGGGAAAATCACGTATATACGCAAGTCACAAGTGTAACGAATCACGTATATATGCAAGTCACAAGTGTGACAAATCATGTATATACGCAAGCCACAGGTACAACAAATCATGTATATACGTAGGTCATAGACGAGGTAAATCGCATATATATGCGGGTTGCAAGAAGTTGAACTGTGTATATACGCAGGTTGCTAGAGGGTGAATCGCGTATCTAATTTTTTGGGTAGGTACAGATCAGTACAGGATGACAAATGACATCAATAGGCTACATACAGGTGGTCTACAACATATTCATGGGCAGAGGAAATTTCTATGGAAATTGTTGAGGTTTGGTTCTCTGATTTGTATGGTTATTGGAGAACAAGGTTGTTCTTAGTTTTGGTGATTTTATAGGACAGGGTTGTCCTCATATTTTGGTGATATTGTATTGGTTGGGAGGGATGGTTTTTCCCTCAAGCTTTATGATGTTGACAAAATTATAGAACTAAAATTTTTGTCTCATGTGTGTTGATGATTCATCTCTGATCTTTGTGTTTTCACTGCATATGTTTACAGTCAATAATTTTCAGTGTGAAATTGTTCAGTGATAACAACTATGGTTTTACTATTAGATCACTAGGAAGCAATTTTTAGATCTTAAAATTAGTCACATAGAGTTGCATGTGAAAATCGGCACATTATTAGGTCATGGATTTGATGGTAGAGGTTATGTTGGTACCTTTTTTCCCTAGAAGGAAACCCTTTTTTAAAAGGAGGGCATTGTATTGTGGTTGTACATGGTGAAAGATTGTAATGTGTGTATGAGAGGGGATACTATGAGAGAGTGAAGAGGAAATTGGCGTAGATGTGTTGTAGGTGTTGACCCTTCATGATTTTGTTGGACTGAATAAATGAAGGATTGGTTTTTTATCCATGGATGTAGTCCATATCGAGTGGACCATGTATATTAGTGTCTCTCGTGTATTGTGTTCTTATGTGTTTTATTTCCATGTTCATTTTGATTTGTTTTTATTTGTATTTCTCTGTGATCCTATTCCTAACAAGAAGTAGTAATCCTTTCAATCCCACCTTCACCACATAACTACAACGCATCAAATCATGGAGTATGTTATCCAAACATGTACATTCAATTCAACAAAACAAAATACCAAGTTTCATATCCTTTAGAATATAAAAATCATCTCATACAAGTCCCAAGTGGATAGGGTAAAACAAAGTGCCATTACAAATGTCCCCCCTTCAAGAAACTTCATCCCAAATTAACATTTACTCAAAAATACAAGGAGAAATATGTATCATCAAAACACAGACACATATCTTGTTATTGATACCTAGATAGGGATAATTTTAAATATGGGGATTTGTCTTAAAATGTTTGGTGATATTTTTTTAAAAATATTCAAATTCATAAGGATCATATATAGTTTCTATAAAATTTTGCCAATTTTAAGGTAAAATAATTTTATCCTACATAATTTGAACAAATCATTTTTAGAAGAAAAATAAAAGGAAATTGACAAATTTTTGTTGGGAAAAAACGTAGAAAATTAGCCCATGGTCGAAATTTAGCCCCAAAAATTTTCCTTGACTCTAGATAACTAATTAATTTACTTCAAATAACTATAGTCATTGCTCAAGTGTCTAATTAATTATTCTTGAGAAAGGTATATTTTCACTTCCATTTCATGAATAAAAGTTTTATGTTTTACTTCAAAGTACTATAACCATTGCTCAAGTGTCTAGTTAATTATTCTTGAGAAAGGTATATTTTCACTTCCATTTCATGAATAAAAGTTTTATGTTTAAAAAATTTTACGTGCCCATTCATAAAAAACAGGTTATTTAACAAACAAAACTTAATCACGTCCACAAAGCCAACATAACTAACTTCCTCATGGCATCAATGCCACCCATTACATTCTTAGCTAATACTCTTAACCCACTGAGAAAATATGTTAACAATTTTACTATGAGAAGTTTAGCTTGTATCCATTGTTACTTTCCATATCAAGGTAATACTTTTTATGGCTAAGAAGCTCATTTAACTTATTAAACAATGTTTAAAAAAATATGAGGATCATTCGCATTTCTCAATAGTAAGATTATAATTATTTGTTAGGTAATATCATCCATATATCAATGAACTTATATACATACTTTCTCATCCCATCCCAGACAGAAAAAGTATTATTGGATACACATAGTCAACTTATTAATCAAATTATAGAAGCATTAGCATTTTTAGGTATTCTTGCTCATCTTTAGCATTTAGGTATTCATGCTCATCATTTGCCAATCTAATTTAAGATATGCAAATGTCAATGTCATTGAATAAATTCCTTTACTACACAATGGTAATTATCAATGATTTCATGAGATTTCTTATTCACTTTAATAATCATCTCAATTGCATTCTAAATTATGTATTATTTTCATGGGCATTTTCCTATCCACATTATGCAACAATAATCTAAGGCATTGCAAGGGTTGCCAATAATGATTCAACATGCTTGCACCATGGTTTATGGCTTTGCATTATAAGCATCTATGTTTTATCATAGATTACAAAATTATCATTCAAATTTGGTTGTCTTTTAAACATAAAATCCTTTATATAAATTGGCATTCATGTTCTGAATGATCAATAGCTTAACCCATCTCCCTCTCAATCTGATTGATCAATATCTTAACTCATTCCCTCTCTATCTGAGTGAACACCAACATACTTTAAATAAACTTAAAGGCTTCTAACTATGGAGTGATGGGTAATTGAGAGACCAACTAATGCCCTTCACTGATATTCTAACTACACATATGATTATCATATGTCTTCTTTACTAATGCATTGATAAACATTTTCCCACTACAAAAATATATCACAAAATTCCCATTTGCATACTACTTACAAGTTTACAACAAATTTCGAGATAACCCAATCACAATAGTGTAGAATACATAGATTTTCCTTCTAGGAACACAAGGATTCTCATGATTTACCATAATATGCTACATTTTTCTACATAAATACCCCCTCCATGGGCATTTTGCAACATTTTAGGATTTGTTACCTCAAACATGAGGAAGTATTCAGTCGTGTGAGTCTCCTCTTTGTTTTTTATGAAGCACTTCATACTTGCTAATTTATTGAATTCCATATCAACTTTAATTGCAAATGTCATGAAATGATTTATTTCCAAATAATAAATTCAAATGCAACATCCAAATACATTATTACAATTATGTAGAGCACCATTCTTCTTTTTTTAGACGTTTTACCTTTTGTCGATCCATAATACCTTGCTTTTAATCGAAACTGCGAAATATTATATTATAAAAGAACTAGAGTTTAGACTCACGACAAGATAACAAAAAGTCTTTTCTTAGTTTTCAAGAAAAAATTTCTAGCCCCTTTCTTGTTGAATACAAAAAGTACTTATGTCTACAAAAAATTCTTCCCAATATTTCTTACATGTATAAATTTTGACAAACTGTTTATATAATCAAAGTTGCCAATCCTTAATATTGACCCATAAATACTTGTCATATAAAATATATAAATCATATATCTAATGTTCAATTATAAAACTGCTAATAATTACATCAAGTTAATGGGAAAACATAGAAATTTTGAAAATCGCTCACTCAATGCAAATCCAAAATTTTCACCTCAACCTTTAGTTTTTCTAGATCTATTTTATTCGAACTTTCAACCTTAGGAATGAATCTGAAATATGAATTTACATCAGCAATATTTCACTTCTCTTCAAACCAAACTCACAAGGCAACCCAAGAAAATAAATATTATTCAAGTGTACTTTAATACCACAAAGCTACAACCCTAGGGAACAACTTTCCAAGCTGCATATGACATATATAAAATGTCTTAATATAGAATATTATAAAAATAGTAAATATGCTCCATTATCTTCTAGATATGTTTTAAATCACTTAACAAATCCAGTTCTATGTTATGTCAAATCAACATGTACAATCAATACTAGAATCTACCACTCGAGAAGATAACATAAGCCAAAATTCAAATATGCATGTACACAAAATTTGGACTGTTGAAACACTTACATGTATATAAGATATGAAATAGATATATATACCAAAAAATTATCACAAGACCATACAAGTCAATCTCTCCAAACCCTAACTAAGGAAACATTAAGTAAACCCTAGCCACCAACTCCTCCTAGCTAGATATCACTTCTAACCAAAGCTAGTTACTCCTCAAAAATCCATAGTGAGGTCACACTGGTAAGTCCCTCTTGGCACTTACACTTGCATCACACAAGCTTAAAAGACAATCTTCCATTCTCTTCTCCACAACAAACACACCAAGTAGGACTAGGATTTCCAAATTCCCTAAAACCCTATTATTCTTCTCACACAAGACCTACAAGATCATATGCTTATTTTGATACTCTAGGGTTTATCACAAACCCTATCCTTCTTTGCCTCCTTATAATAAAAACATAACCCTAATATTTTATCATAATTCTTCTCAGGACCCTAGCTCTTACGAAAAAGATAGAAAATAAAATGTAGATGAGTACAAATAAACAAGTTCACCCTAACTCGCATGTCTATAACATAACCATGTGATTACATGAGTGAAAAAAAGATGAAGTGACGAAAATACTTTATCTTCCCTTTATTTATATGAAAGGTGAGGGAGGCCAACAATACAAAGTGGACCAATTCCACACAAACAACCTAACTCTACACAAGATAGGCCCATGATCTGGGTTATTTTAAGCACGAAATGAGAGTAGAGATACAATAAATAAATGTACATAGATATATCAGATATACAATAATATAACAGAAATATATATCAGAGATGCAATCATAAACATAGAGATACAGTAATACACAATTTATATTAATGAGTGAAATGTACAAAACTGTAGAAATACAGAGTGAAAGACTCGCTAGAATGGTGGCAGCATATCTCTGAGAAAAGATGTGACGGATACTCACATTTGCAAGGAGATGATTATTGCAATGAGGCTCCAAAGGCCTTTTTAACATAAAAAAAAAAAATCCAAAACACTAACCGCGGAAGATGAAAATCCAACAGTTTTGTGGACCCCATTTTGGGTAGTTTGGTGTATCAACTTCCCCGGGGTGTAACTTTGGCATACGATCTTCGTTTGGGGCGCATGATGGATCGTTGGAAAGGTATCATTGAGGATATTCATTTTTGGGGCTCAATAAAAGCCTTTGACTATTAATTAGGTGTTTGATCCCAAAAAAACTTCATTTAGGCCCTCAAAATGGCCCCGAAAGTTTAGGAACAGAAAACCTACTAAAACTACTAAGTTGCTAGAAGATTGTTTTGTGTGAGTTGGAATAGGTGGGTGAACACCGCTATCCACCAGTATCAATCCTCCCTCCTTAATAATAAATGGTCTCAATTGTGTTTAGTTTCCAGGGGAGAGGGGAAAGGAATTATTGAATATAAATCTTGGTGAGTTCCTTGCATTGTTGGAGAAGTTGCATTGCTCGGTTTATGGAAGGTTGTCACAAACCTGTTGCTGGTGGGGTTGAATCTATTCAACCAGTCAAGATACATGAGATGATTGTGTGTAGAACTAATATTTTCACTTTGTTGCAATCTTGTTGACTTTCTTTTGTTGGATAAAATTTTCTTGGATAGAGTTTGTAGTGGTTGCAATGTCCTTATGTTCACCCTTTGAAAAGATTGTGAAGAAGTTGAATTTTGTAGTATGAAATACTACCTTGCGGCATTGTTTAGGTGGGAGAGTAGTTGGAACTACCTCTAGTATCCTGTAGAGATGACCCCCAAAGTAACAATGACACTACGAGGTCGAGACTCATAGATAGCATGTTGCATTCACATATATGGTTGGCCCAAGAGAACATCACAGACATCTAGCGGGGAAACATCACATAATACCTTATCCTTGAAGGGTTGGATGTCGTATGAAAATCAACACTGCTGGATAACATGAAGATCATGTCCCTTGTGAATCCACTTGATGTTGTATGGCTACAGGTGTGGTGTTATCGACAATCCCAAATATTTGACAACCTCTCCTAAGATGAGGTTCTTCTGGCTTCCGCTATCAACAATAAAATGTAGCGAGGTCCCCTTCACCGACATTTTTGAATGAAAAAGGTGCTCCCCCTCCTCAGGATCCATTGGTTCTTCTGGTTGAATTGTTGTGTTCACAACAGTAGCAGTGCGGTCTGCGTCTATGCTCTTTCTTCTGCCAATACTTTCTGAATCAAAATTCAGATCCTTGTCTTTGATCTCAGCCATCAATGATTGTTTTGAGAGACATTCATCAGTGTTGTGCCAAGGGATTTCTTGGTAATCACACCACTTTCCAGTTTCTTTCTACGTCTTCTCGTGACCCTTCTTTTCATGTGACTTGGACTGGTTTTTGGAAGGTTGTTTGTTAGGGTCGTCTTTATCACACTTTGTTTGTTGTGTATTTGGGACCCAAACTCCCATTTGATTGGTGCCTAATTTTTTGCTCAATTTAGAAAGCATATCGATAGGAAGCTCCTAGTGATGATATTTCCAAAAAATCCATTTTAGTTTGGATGTATCTGTGTACAACCCCATGGTATTTCAAAACCAAATGTCGCTCAAAATCTTTGATACCCAGCTTGGTTCGCAAGGTATGGAAGGTATTGGTGAGCTATGGCACTGCTTGGCCTCTCTCTTGACACAGTGTGGTCCATCTCATGCAATGGTCATCATAGTTACCAAAAGGATAATATTTTTCCTTGACCGCATCCACAAAATATCCAAAGTGGGCTCTGCCCCATATATTCCAGACTCCTCTATGGAAATTTTCTTTGAGAAAGTTTCCCACCAATTTTTGACATGGGGGAGAGACTTAAGGAATCTGCATCTATCAGTCCTTCAAATACAGGAATATCAAAATTAACTTGTATCTTGAAAGACAAGGTGTCTCCAAAGTGGTTTCTTTATGAATATGCGTCGGTTGTTATCAATAAGCATTGAAGGATGTGGGAAAAATTCTCCATCATTTCGTCCCTCTGTCACATGAGAGCTTGCTCAAACAACAGAATAATAGAATCGTTTACTCTGTCGTTTTTCTTTTCTTCTGCCATGGAGGGTTCCTTGGGTGTGTGAGAGTGATTTTCCTCAAGAGACACAAGCTCGAGACCCAAATTTATATACTCAGACCTCATCGAATACAAGAACTGGAAAAAACGATCAAGAGCAGTCTACTCTGATACCACTGATCCAGATTATTTTTGGCATGAAATGAGACTGGATATATAATAAAGAAATTTACAGAGATATATCACATATATAATAATATAATAGGAATATATATCATATACACAACCATAAACACAGAGATACAATAATATACAATTTCTATTAATGAGTGAAATGTACAAAACTGTAGAAATACAGAGTGAAAGACTCACTAGAATGGTGGCAACATATCTCTAAGAAGAGATGTGAAAGATACTCACATTCACAAGGGGATTATTATTACAATGAGGCTCCAAAGGCCCTTTTAACATTAAAAAAATCCAAAACTCTAACCGCGGAAGATGAAAAGCCAACAGCTTTGTGGACCCCGTTTTGGGTAGTTTGGTGTATCAACTTCCCGGGGATGTAAATTTGGCATAGGATCTTTGTTTGGGGCTCACGATAGCTTGTTGGAAAGGTATCGTCGAGGCAATTCATTTTGGGGGCTCAATAAAATACTTTGGATATCGTTGTGGTGCATGATCCCGAAAATACTTCATTTATGCCCTCAAAATGGCCCTGAAAGTTTAGGAACGGAACACCTGCTAAAACTAGTAAGTTGCTAGAAGATTGTTTTATGTCAGTTGGAATAGGTGGGTGACCACCGATATCCACCTAGATCAATCATCCCTCTTTAGGAAGAAATGGTCTCCATTGCATTGAGTTCCCAGGGGAGAGGGGAAAGAAATTGTTGAATCTAAATCTTGGTGAGTTGCTTGCCTTGCTGGAGAAGTTGCGTTGCTTGGTTTGTGGAAGGATGTCATGAACATGTTGTTGGTGGGGTTGAATCTATTCAAACAATCAGGATACATGATATGATCGTGTGTAGAATGAATCTTTGTGCTTTGATGCAATCTTGTTGACCTAATTCTGTTGGATAGAAGGTGCTTGGATCGAGGTTGTAGTGGTTGCAGTGTCCTTACCTTCACCCTTTGAACAGATTGTGAAGATGTTGAATTTTATAGTATGAGATACTACCTTGTGGCACTGTTTAGGGGGGATATTAGTTGGAACTACCTCTAGTATCCTATAGAGATGACCCCCCAGAGTAACAATGGCACTATGGGATCGAGACTCATAGATAGCATGGCGCTTCCACATATATGGTTGGCCCAAGAGAACATCACAGACATCTAGCGGGGAAACATCACATAATACCTCATCCTTGAAGGTTTGGATGTCATATGAGAATTGGTAATGCTGGTTGACATGAATATTGTGTCCCTGATGAAGCCACTTGATGTTGTATGGTTGCGGGTGTGGTTTTGTCAACAATCCCAACTATTTGACGACCTCTGCTAAGATGAGGTTCTTCTGGCTTCCATTATCAACAATAAAATTTAGCAAGGTCCCTTACAACTACATTTGTGAATGAAAAAGGCACTCCCCCTCCTCAGGATCCGTTGGTTCTTCTGGTTGAATTGTTGTGTTCATGACATTAGAATCGAGGTCTGCGTCAATGATCTATATTCTACCAATATTTTTTGAATCAGATTCTAAATCAAATTTTGGCTCCTTGTCTTTGATCTCGACCACCAATGATTGTTTTGAGTGACATTTATCAATGTTGTGCCAGGAGATTTTGTGGTAATCACACCACTTTCCAGTGTCTTTCTACGTCTTCCCATGACCCTTCTTTTCCTGTTACTTGGACTGGTTTTCAGAAGGTTGTTTGTTAGGGCCATCCTTATCATACTTTGGTTGTTGCGGATTTGCAGATCCAAACTCCCATTTGTTTTGGTGCCTAAATTTCTGCTCAATTTTGATAGCATATCGATAGGAATATCCCAGTGATGAGATGTCCAAAAACTCCATTTCAGTTTGAATGTATCTTTGTAGAGCCCCACGGTATTTCAGAACCAAATGTTGCACAAAATATTTGATACCCAGCTTTGTGCGCAAGGTATGGAAGGTATTGGTGAACTCTGGAACTACTTGGACCCTCTCTTGACACAACGTGGTCCATCTCATGTAATTGTCTTCATAGTTACCAACAAGGTAATATTGTTCCTTGACCGCATCCACAAAAAAATCCAAAGTGGGATCGGCCCCATATATTCCAGACTCCTCTGTGGAACTTTTCTCCTAGTAATTTTCCCACCAATTTTTGACATGGGGGAGAGACTTAAGGAATCTACATCTATCGATATTTAAAATACGAGAATATAAATATTAACTTGTACCTTGAAAGGAAAGGTGCCTCCAAAGTGGTCGCTTGATGAAGATGTGTCGGTTTTTATCGGTAAGGGTTGAAGGACGTGGGGAAAATCTCCATCATTTTGTCCCTCTGTTGCGTGAGAGCTTGCTCAAGAAACAGAATAATCGAATCGTTTGCTCTGTCATTTTTCTTTTCTTCCACCATGGAGGGTTTCTTGGTGTGCGAGAGTTATTTTCCTCAAGAGAGATAAGCTCAAGACCCAAATTTCTATACTCAGACCTCATCAGGGACATGCACTGAAAAAATGATCAAGAGCAATCTACTCTGATACCACTGATCTGGATTATTTTCAGCATGAAATGAGACCGGAGATATAATAAAGAAATTTACAAAGATATATTATATATCCAATAATATAATATAAATATGTATCATATATGCAACCATAAACACAAAAAAAAGTAATACACAATTTCTATTAATGAGCGAAATGTACAAAATTGTAGAAATACAGAGTGAAAGACTCACTAGAATGGTGACAACTTATCTCTAAGAAGAGATGTGATAACTACTCACATTCACAAGGGGATGATTATTAAAATGAGGATCCAAAGGAATTTTTAACATAAATAAAATCCAAAACCCTAACCACAGAAGATGAAAAGCCAACAGTTTTGTGGACCCCGTTTTGGGTAATTTGGTTTATCAACTTCTCAGGGGTGTATCTTTGGCATATGATCTCTGTTTGGGGTACAAGATAGCTAGTTGGAAAGGTATCGTCAAGGAGATTAATTTTGGGGGCTCAATAAAATCCTCCAACTATCATTGAGGTGGTTGATCCCAAAAAAACTTCATTTAGGCCCTCAAAACGACCCTAGAAGTTTAGGAAACAAAAACCTACTAAAACTAGTAAGTTGCCATAAGACTATTTTGTGCCAGTTGGAATAGGTGGGTGGCTACCTATATCCACCTAGATCAATCCTCCCTCCTTAAGAAGTAATGGTCTCCATTGTGTTGAGTTCCCGAGGGAGAGGGGAAAGAAATTGTTGAATCTACATCTTGGTGAGTTGTTGTCCTTGTTAGAGACGTTGCGATGCTCGGTTTGTGGAAGGTTGTCACAAACATGTTGTTGGCAGGGTTGAATATGTTGAACCAGTCGGGCTACATGAGACGACCATGTGTAGAAGGAATCTTTTCGCTTTGATAAAATCTTGTCGGCCTGCTTCTGTTGGATAGAAGGTGCTTAGACTGAGGTTGTAGTGGTTGCAGTGTCCTTATGTTCACCCTTTGAACAAATTGTGAAGAAGTTGAATTTTGTAGTATGAGATACTATCTTGCGACATTGTTTAGGTGGGACAGTAGTTGAAACTAACTCTGGTATCCTGTAGAGATGACTCCCCAAAGTAACAATGATACTACGGGGTCGAGACTCATAGATATCATGGAGATTCCACATATATGGCTCGTCCAAGAGAACATCACACACATCTAGTGGGGCAACATCACATAATACCTCATCCTTGAAGGGTTGAATGTCGTATGACAATCGAGACTGTTGGTTGACACGAAGATCGCATCCCTAGTGAAGCCATTGAATGTTGTATGGTTGTGTGTGTGGTGTTGTCACCAATCCCAACTGTTTGACGACCTCTGTTGAGATGAGGTTCTTTTGGCTTCTGCTATCAACAATAAAATGAAATGGGGTACCCTTCACCCACATGTGAGATCGGAAGAGTCTAGTGGGGCAACATCACATAATACCTCATCCTTGAAGGGTTGAATGTCGTATGACAATCGAGACTGTTGGTTGACACGAAGATCGCATCCCTAGTGAAGCCATTGAATGTTGTATGGTTGTGTGTGTGGTGTTGTCACCAATCCCAACTGTTTGACGACCTCTGTTGAGATGAGGTTCTTTTGGCTTCTGCTATCAACAATAAAATGAAATGGGGTACCCTTCACCCACATCTGTGATTGAAAAATGCACTCTTGCTCCTCATGATCTGTTGGTTCTTGTGTTTGGATTGTTGCATTTGCGAAAGTAGCAATGGGGTCTGCATCGATGATCTGTCTTCTACCAGTATTTTCTTAATCAAATTATGAATCAGGGTCTGACTCCTTGTCTTTGATCTCGACCACCAATGATTGTTTTGAGAAACATTCATTAGTGTTGTGCTAGGGGATTTTGTGGAAACCACACCACTTTCCAGTGTCTTTCTTCATCTTCCTATGACCCTTGTTTTCTTGTGGCTTGGACTGGTTTTTAGGAGGTTGTTTGTTAGGGTCATCTTTATCATACTTTTTTTGTTGCAGATTTTCAGACCTGATTTCTTGTTTGTTCTGGTGCCTAAATTTATTCTCAATTTTGACATCATATCGATAGCCAACCTTCATCGATGAGATGTCCAAAAACTCCATTTCAATTTGGATGTATATGTATAGAGCCCAACAGTATTTCAAACCCAAATGTCACTCAATATATTCAATACATAGGTTGGTGTGAAAGGTATGGAAGGTATTGGTGAACTCTAGCACTGCTTGGCCCCTCTCTTGACAAGGTGTGTTCCATCTCATGTATTGGTCGTCATAGTTACCAACAGGTTAATATTGTTCCTTGACCACATCCACAAAAAAATCCCAAGTGGGCTCGACTCCATATATTCCAAAATCCTCTGTGGAACTTTTCTCCTAGTAAGTTTCAAACCAATGTTTGACATGGGGGTGATCCTTAAGGAGTGGGAAGGTGATATTTTCCCTGTCAAAAAAAATGTGAACAGAGAAATAACCTTCTAGAAGATTTAACCATTTTTCTAGGGCATCTGCATCTATGTGTTCTTCAAATAAAAGAATATCAAAACTAACTTGTACCTTGAAAGGTGAGGTGCCTCCAAAGTAGTCACCTGATGAAGACGTGTCATTTGTTATCGGCAGGCGTTTAAGGATGTGGGAAAAATTTTCCATCATTTCATCCCTTTGTCACGTGAGAGCTTGCTCAAGCAACAGATTAATAGAATCGTTTGCTCTATCATTTTTCTTTTCTTCCAACATGGAGGCTTTTTGGGGCATACAAGAGCAATTTTCCTCAATATAGACAATCTCGAGACAAAACTTGCTATACTCAAGCCTCGTCGGGGACATGCACTGAAAAAAAAATGATCAAGAGAAACCTGCTCTGATACCACTGATCTCGATTATTTTCGTCACGAAATGATAGCAGAGATATAACAAAGAAATGTACAGATGTATCGCAGATATCCAATAATATAACATAAATACATATCATAGATGCAACCATAAACACAGAGATACAGTAATACCCAATTTCTATTAATGAACAAAATGTACAAAACTGTAGAAATACAGAGTGAAAGACTCCCCAGAATAGTGGCAACTTATCTCTGAGAAAAGATGTGACGGCTACTCACATTCGCAGGGAGATAATTATTACACTAAGGCTCCAAAGGCATTTTTAACATAAAGAAAATCCAAAACCCTAACTACAGAAGATGAAAAGCCAACGGTTTTGTGGACCCCGTTTTGGGTAGTTTGGTGTATCGACCTCCGGAGGGAGTAACTTTTGCATACAATCTTTGTTTTGGGTACACAATAGCTCGTTGGAAAGGTATTGTCGAGGAGATTAATTTTGGGGGCTCAATCGGAGCCTTTTCATATCATTGAGGTGCTCGGTCCCAAAAAAACTTCATTTACGCCCTCAAAATGGCCCCGGAAGTTTAGGAACCGAAAACCTATTAAAACTAGTAAGTTGTTAGAAGCTTGTTTTGTGCCAGTTGGAATAGGTGGGTGGCCATCGATATCCACCTAGATCAATCCTCCCTCCTTAGGAAGAAATGGTATCCATTGCGTTGAGTTCCCATATGAGAGGGGAAAGAAATTGTTGAATCTGAATCTTGGTGACCTGCTTGCCTTGCTAGATACGTTGTGTTGCTTGGTTTGTGGAAGACTATCATGAACATATTGTTGGCGGTATTGAATCTGTTCAACCAGTCGGGCTACATGAGACAACTATGTGGAGAAGGAATCTTTGTGATTCATTGTAATCTTCTCGACCTACTTCCATTGGATAGAAGGTGCTTGGACCAAGGTTTCAATGGTTGTAGTGTCCTTTTGTTTACCCTTTGAACAGATTGTGAAGAAGTTGAATTTTTTAGTATGAGATACTACCTTGCGGCACTGTTTAGGTGGTATTAAAAATGGGGACCCCCCAGATTAAAAATGACACTATGGGTTTGAGACTCATAGATAGCATGGCGCTTCCACATATATGGTTGTCCCAAGAGAACATCACAGACATCCAACAGGAAAACATCACATAATACATCATCCTTGAAGGGTTGGATGTCATATGGAAATAAACATTGTTGGCTGACACAAAGATCGCGACCTTGGTTGGCGAAACCACATGATGTTGTATGGTTGTGAGTGTGGCGTTGTCGAAAATCCCAACTGTTTGATGACCTCTGCTGAGATGAGGTCCTTTTGGCTTCCATTATTTCCTGACCTCAGTTTCCTGCAGGTAAGAGAGAATTGGATAATAAATGGGTTCATAGGTTGAAGGAAGAAGATGGAGGAAAAAAGAGGTACAAGGCTAGATTTGTTGTAAAAGGGTTTGCACAGAATAAATGTATATATTTTGATTAAATTTTCTCTCTTGTTGTAAAAATTACTTCAATTAAAACTATTTTAAATCCAGTGGCAATAGAATGTTTTCATATTAAAGAGTTAGATCTGTAAAGATAGCATTTCTCCATGGGGATTTGGAGGAACATATTTATATGCAGCATCCACAGGGATATGAGGTCAAAGGGAAGGAGAAATCCATATGTGGGTTGAAGAAGATCTTGTATGGCCTAAAGAAATATCCAAGGCAATGGTATTTGAAATTCGACAAGTTTATGACAGAACAAGGTTATAATAGATGTTGTTCTAACCACTATGTTTATTTTAAGAGACTAGATAATGGAAGTTATATTATCATATTATTGTATGTAGATGACATGCTTGTTGCAAGGTCTAACATGCAGGATATAAATGTGCTCAAAAGGAAATTAGCTAATTCATTTATGATGAAGGATTTGGGTACTACAAAGATAATCCTTGGTATGAGAATAACAAGAGAAAGGAAAAATTGAAAAATGATATTGTCTCCGGATGAGTACATAGAGAAGGTGTTGGAGAGGTTTAGAATGAAGAATGAAAAACTAATTAGCACACCTTTGTCCAGCCATTTCAAATTAACCAAGGAAATGTGTCTCAATACACAGGAGTAGATAGAATACATGTCCAAGCTCCCTTATTCAACAACAGTTGGAAGCTTGATGTATGCAAGGGTGTGTATAAGACCAGATATTACACATGCAATGGGAGTTGTAACCAGGTATATGAACAATCTAGGTAAATAACATTGGGAGGCGGTAAAGTGGATTCTCATGTATTTGAGAGGTACTACTACTCATGAATTATGTTTTAGAGGTTTAAACATTGTTCTACAGAGATATGTTGATTCAGATATGGAAGGTGATAAATATAGTAGGAGGAGCACCACAGGGTATGATTTTAGTGTAGGTGGAACAAAAGTAAGTTTGATTTTGAAACTACAAAAGGTTGTTGCACTTTCAACAACGGAAGTAGAGTATGTTGTTGCTATAGAGGCTAGTAAAGAGATGATTTGGTTAAAGAGGTTTATGGAGGAATTTAGAACACAGTAGGAGAATAGTAGGTTGTATTGTGACAACCAGAGTTCCATTCGTATTGTAAATAACTCATCCTTCCATTCTAAGAATAAACATAGATATCTTAGGTACCATTTAATATGATCCATTTGGAAGATCAACAATTGAAGTTGGAAAAGATACATGCTAGCCAAAATCCTACAGACATGTTAACAAAGGCAGTAACTAGGGAGAAACTGAGTTCCCACTCAGGTTTAGTTAGCCTTCAAGCATGAAGGTGAAGATGAGAAACTTTCTAGGTCCAAGGCAAATCATAGTCCAGCAGGTATAGTAGCAGTGGAGTTTTTGTGATCAGTCTCCAAGTGGGAGATTGTTGGTTGTGGAGCCCGATTATGTTCCTGATTCACAGGTCTTATTTCAGATGTGTTTGGATCCCAGATCCTGACGAGGGGGATTTCCTCACCACATTTTTTACTAGTAACTCTGGGAGGGGCAATGATACTTTATGGAGCCCCCCCTAGTGGGGGTTTGGGGGAAGCACCTATGAAGAGAAAATTATGGGAAAATTGGCTTGTAAAATATTGTAATTTCATAGTCAACCTAAATTGTTCATAATTAGGTTTCATATGTGATGGTAGATGTTATGTTAGGGTTTTTTCCCTAGAAGGAAACCCTCTTTTATGTACGTGGGAATTGTATTGCAGTAGTTTATGAGAGTGAATATTATATTCTGAGAGAGGAGACTGTCAGAAAAGAAGAGGAAGTTACAATGGGTGTGTTGTAGGTTGTATGCCTTCATTTGTTGAATAATAATAAAGGAAGGATATGGAAATTTATCTGGTGGACGTAGCCCATATTGGGTGAACCACGTATATCTATGTCTTTATTGTATTGTGTATCTTTTGTGGGTTTTTTCGCATCTTTTTTATTTTATTTCTCTATGATCCTCTTTTTCTAACACCTATATTTGTATATCTAATAATTATTTATGATGATGACAATGATGATATAGACACCTCAACAGTCCCAATTTTCAATGAGTCTAATGCAAAGATGCAATATTCCCAACCACCTGAAGAACCACATCCAATATAGGTAGAAGGGGTTCCAGGTACCACCGAAAACATCACAACTCAATCAGAATTGGGATCACAAACTTCAAAAGAAGAAGAGGCCCAAGAAAAGAAGAATGAAAATTAAAGTTAAGAGTCCATCCCATATGAAAGGTCTCTAGAGAAATAATAGAATGAATAAGATATATATATTGGGGAGCATCTTGGGCAAGGAACAATTGGAAATGAGGAATATAAAGAGCAATATATTGACCCAGTGAATGAAGGAACTACGACTGAGCCTCCAACTTCTCCCTCACCTAAAGAAGTGACACCATCATTGGTGGATGAGAAAACAAATGTATTCAAGAATGTTGTTGAAATAGATAAAACAAAAGGGCTATTCACAAATGTAGAAATAGAACCAATTAGTAATATAGATAAGCCTTCTATAGTGCCAAACTAGGAGTAGACATTAGGTGGAGAAACAACGGAAATGAAAAACCATGTGCCAACCAAGGATAAAGGTAAGGAACCTATCATGGAACACTTTCACACTCCAGGAATCATAGGAAATATATTATCATGGGGTGATCAACAAATTTCGGAACCAGACGATGAAGTGGTAGATATCTAAGCCATAACACATGATAGGAAAATACAAGTAGCGATGAAAAGGACAAGAAAGAAAAGAAGAATCACTTTGGACAGTGTTGTATTTATTACCATTGAGGAGACTTTGTTTGACACCAATAATGCCAAAATGAGTGATTTTCTAGGTGCAATACTAGTAATATCTAATGCCACCATAGATAGGGAAATAAAATATGAAAGAGAGGAAGATGCTATGACAAGGGAACTTGACCACCTTAAACACCAAGTAGAATACTACCAAAATACCACACAGGAAGTTATTATTCTAAGGTCTAAATTTCTGGAAGGATACAACCATTTCAAAATATAAAGGGACATTTTTATGACATAGGCTATGAGCTACCAAGAAGAAAACCTCCTAGGATTAGTGTCCCACAAAGACATGTTGTGATGGTCCGAGAGTGCACACAGGGCATTGGCCCAAATAGAGTACATCGAGTCTTTTGTGAGGAAGAACATGGCATCATGGTGCTTACTAACTACAAAATAGAAATAATACAAAGAGTTATTGCGTATTAGACCCAAGTAGTGGTGGAACCATAGTAGAAGATGCAAGAAATATGGGAAGAATGTTTTAGAAGCTAGGAAAATATAAGTGGGAGAATGAGGGATATCCAGCTCCTTGAGTTTGGCTCACCCGAAGACTTGATTGAACTTAATGAGATAATCAAACAAACCACAGATACAGACCAAAGGTATGAGTCTAACGTACTCTAGATACCTCATTGGGCATTGGTGGTCCTACAATACCTCGGTGCCAGGTTAGAAAAATGAAAGCAATGTGTGATGGAGATGAAAGAGGTGTTTTGCGTGCCCATAGATCATCACCAATTTCCATACATGCACACATGTGAAGATATTTTCACTTGATGGTTTGAGTATGACAAAGTGAATCCACTTTAGTGACTAAAGGATGACTGGGAGAATACTTGTGGACTAGTCTACTTTGCTATTTGTTTTCTTTAACTTTAAGTGAAATTTAAGATAATTTTAGTATTTTTATTTTGTAGAAATAAAGGAATCGACCACGTACCAAGGTTCAATGGTTGAGAACTATTTTCAAGCTTCAATTAATTGAGAATCTCACACAGAGCCAAAGACAGTTTTTTTCAAGTTTGTGGATGTGCCTTGACCTATGGATTGTTATACGTCTTGTTATCAACTACATGCCTTTTAGTAAGATCATTATTATTTTTAGTTATCTTGAATGATTTATGGATGATAAATGAATAATGGTAAAAAATCGATGATTCTTTAGTTTATTACATGCAACCAATGTGCAGAACTATTTCTGGTTAATTTTTCTTATATGTGGTTTCATGCATGTTATAATTTCTTTCCTCTTCTTAAAGAATATCTGATATATGATTAATGGAAGTATTATTGGTAATATTATTTAAGTTCAAGTTTTGTTTACATACCATTGGATGAAGGGTATCCTTAGGCTTGGATTTCTTCCAAAGTAAATTAGTTCTTAAGTTAGTTTCAAGTCTCACATGTTTAAACAGTAAAAGAAAATAAAAACTTAAAAAATTTTTTACAGTTAGAAAGGAAACTTTCAGGAACTAGTTAAATCCCATTGAAACTCACCAGATCATCAATCCGAAGAATCAAACTAACCCAACCAGAAAGGAGTCTAATTGGGACTATTCTTCAAGCATGATTCTTATTGTTGAGTCAAACTGAATTTATACCCCTCAATAGAATTGGTGCTAGAAGGAGGTCTTGAATGAATGAATGGATAGTCATATTTCTAAAACTAGTAGAGAGATATCCCAAATAGCCTATAGATACCAAAAAATTCACATGCATGGATAATTTCTTTCAAGGAAGCCATTGCAAAGAAGGTACTCCCACTACTAGTAACTCACTAATTCACATTAAGGAATATACAAACCTTCATGAGGAAATAGATGCATTCAAAAGGATTACCTGAGCTTATGATTGATAGATAAGAGCATTACCATTAACTTTGTTTCTCCCTCATAGAAATAAAAATGAAAGACTATTTTTCTATATGAAAACCATAATCTCGCCTAGACGGTTGAGGATTTGGTATATTTTTCCTCGACATAAATTGAAAAACCTCATAGTTTTATTCCTGAAAAGTAGGTTGTCACCCCACCAATAACTACACATTCTAAACCTGATAATTATGAATTTGAAGAAGTAGGATCCAATTCAGAGGCCTCTAACGATGAATCAGACGGCATGGGGGATAACAATGAAAACATCCAAGAGGGATACAACCCACCTTCAAACAACCATCCATGGTTGGACAGGGATTCCTTGGTCATACAAGGATGATTTCATAACTTACCTAGGCATCCAGAGAATCTTCTTCCCAATTTTGACACTAAAACCTTTGGATTTCCTAAATACTATATCAAGAAATTCATACTGGAAATAAGGTTGATGAATGTGTAGCAAAAAGATGTGGTGTGTATAATTTTCCCATAAAATTTTGAGAACTCATCCTCAACTTGGTATTTTAACCTTCCAGTTGGTTCCATAACTAACTGGAAAAAATTCAAAAAGGATTTCCTAGACAAATTTGTCGAAGAAGCAACTACAGAAGCCTTAATGGTTGAACTCTTTTCTTCCACCATGGGAGCCAAGGAAAAGGTCAAATATTTTAATCATAGGTTTACAAAATACTTAATAAATTTCAACCAGATTACAAGCCTACTCAAGAGCTATAGATCGAGGTATATGCAAACGCTCTACCATCCTCTATCTCTATCTTTGTTAAAAGAGTTGATAAACCTACTCTGGATGAGAATTTTCAAGAGGCCAAGATCATTGAGTTACAAATGAAGGGATGTAAATAAAGTCAGATCTCCTTAGAAAATAAGGAAACCCAACAACCACCTAGAAGGGGACTTTTACTAATTAGACTGCCAGGTAAACATGCCGAAAAAAATACGAAAAGGACAATGTAGATATAAAAGGCCTACAAAGGATGGTAAATAAGTTATATAATGCAATTGAGTACATGAAAAGGAATGTGGGTGAAGGCACCTCCAACCCAAGTCTTTACAAGCCTTTCTTTGGAAAACCATCACCTTACAAGGCCATAGAACCCCCCCCAACTAATCTGAATATTGATCTAGGGAAGGTGGCCTCTGATTCTTTTTTCACTTATTATTAAGATCATCATTCAGAAAAGTATTTCCCCTAATGGGATGACTCCATGAATTTGATGGAAAATCACTTCTTGTACGATTGTGCTTTGATCGAGCAACTTGGTGACCAAGCATCAAACACTATGAAAAATGAGGTTAGTGAGCCACCTGAACAAACAACTATAGTTTTGTGGGATATCAATCATATGTCACCTCTTGAAAATCCTTTCAAAGAATAAGAATAACCCAATGAGATATTGGTAGTCCAAACAAGGATTAAGGGTTCTGTCACGAAAAATCAACCTATCACATCCTAGGATCCCAAAAAACCTAAAAAAACAACCTCTTCATACCCATTCGACTCCTTTACTTAGCTTTGCCCCTAAATTTGAAACTAGGGAAGTATAAAAATTAGAATACAATGTGGTAGAGGATTTGAAAAAGATGAAGGAAAACATTTATTCCATGGATTTATGCAGAAATCCCTAGCAGAAGGACCTATTATTGAAATATTTAAAATAAGGGGACAAACCCATGATAAACACCAATCCAAAGACTAGAAAATTCACCTATGGGAAAACCAAAAAGTCGAATATAAATTCAACATCCACTGACAATAAATGTAGGTTATCTGTCCCTACCTTTTTGTTGACTTTCAAAATTTATAACATAAATTTGGACAATGGTTTGGTTGATTCTGGTGCATATTCAAACTTCATGCCCTATTCTATGTATAAAACGATGAATGCAACCCCTACCAAAAATGATACACAAATTATACACTTTGACAAAACTAAAGTCAAAGTAATCGATGAACTGAAGGATGTTATGATCTGCATCACGTCTAACCCAAAATTTCACCAAGTTATTGATATCAATGTTATAGATATTCCAGAATATTATTGAATGTTATTAAGTTAGGATTGGTCTGAAAAGTTACATGGTTACTTTAGTACCGATTGGTCCCACTTATGGATACCATTAAATGGGAATTCCAACATTATCAGAATTCATGAGGAAAAGTATCTAAAACATATTTCCACTAATTTAGAAGCCCCAAATGAACCCTCTTCAACATAATTTCTCGTATTAGGAAATTATTCCCGTGAATCAAGCTTTGGGAACTTCCCACCTAGGATATTTGAATTATTTTTCTCAAAACAATTAGAGCTACTACTGCAAGAAAACTCAGAGATAATTAAAGAATGCAACAAGTTTGATCATGGCTTCCAAGTTCATATCTTAGAAAAAAAAATTGAATCCCCAAGCATAGACCCTAAGAAGAGAGGGTTAAAATTCACTTATGATATTTGGGCTCTATTCTTTGATTAATCCAAATCTCAGGAAAGATCCGGTACAGGATGCATTTTCATTGATCCAGTAGGTAAATGTATTTTCTTGTCATGTATCTTGGAGTTTGAATGCACTAATAACATAGTTGAATATGAGGCCTTGGTCCAAGGAGTAAATAAATATATTGACCTAAACATTAGTTTATTAGTTGTCTTTGGAGATTCGAAAATCATCATGAGATATGAAAATAACACCATACATTCCAATTCAACTCACCTAAGAAATTACAAGAGGGAAGTAGACAGATTGATAGAGAACTTTCAATAATTCAACATCGTCGCTATCCCCCAATCTAAAAATGTACTTCTAACTCTCTATCTAGAGTAGCCTCGAGAATAACTCTCCTAGAAGACTATGAGGCCTCTAGGTTTTCTATAGAGTTTTTGTAAAAGGCTTCCATCCCAGATAACATTACCAAAAGGAGGGTAATTGAAGGAGATGAAAAATTTATAACTTTCTCAACTAACAAAAAAAATTTCAAAGACTTGGCTATTGATGATGAGTTATTGCAGAAAATTATTGTTGAACAAGAAGATGGAGAACATAATATAGATAAGGACAACAATATGCAATCTAAAATCCATACAATTCCCATAGGAGTAGTCAATATTGAAAACCTCTTTGATTTGTGAGAAAGGTTTAAAAACCCCAAAATTGTCAAAACTAGTAGTTCATGTCCTACCTACAAAGTCATAAATTTAGGGATTGTTGATAATCCTAAAAACATTAACCTTGGAAAATCCCTATCTCCTAAGGAGAAGAAGGATTACTTGAAATTATTGAAGGAATATCAAGATGATTTTTCATGGTCCTACCAAGAATTGAAAACATATGCCACTAGGATCATTCAACCCACCTTTACACTTATGCAAGAGGTTAAACCATTTCAACAAAAATTGAGAAAATTCCATCCATCTATGAAGCCTCTGATGTAGAAGGAGATAAAAAATATATTAGATGTAAAAATCATATTTCAAGTGAGACACTCTACATGGGTAGCTAATTTAGTTCTCTTGAAAAATAAGTCAGGAGAAATTTATTTATGTGTTGACTTCAAAATTTTGAAGAGGTCCTTAGAAAAAGACAATTACCTCGTTCCCCCCATGGAGTAGATTATGCAAACCATTTCTGGATCTCGGATGTTCTCACTTCTAGATGGGTTCTCAGGATATAACCAATTTTTAGTTTTGAATAAAGATAGATTGAACACAACTTTTCAGACTAAATGGAGAACATTCACCTATAAATGCATGCCATTTTGATTAATATATGCAGGGAGATACTCTCCAAAGGGATATGGATGTAGCGTTTTAAGTATTAATAAAAACATGTGTGGTGGTCTACGTAGATGATGTCACGGTCTATTCCAAGAATAGGTCAGACCACATTTCCCATCTAACTCATATATTTGAAAGATGTAGGAAGTATGGAATATCTTTGAACCAGGGATGATTTTAGGGGCTAAATTTTTCTCATGGGCTAATTTTCCATGGTTTTTCCAAAAACGAGATTCGCTATTTAGGTTTCTACATTTTAAAATAAATTTCCATTCTTAAAATCATCCCTACTTTGAACCCAAAGAAGACCATCTTTGGTGTAGATGAGGGAAAACTCCTAGGTCACATTATTTCTAAATATGACATCAATATCAACCCTAAGAAATTCAAGGGGATCTGTCAACTCCCACCCCCTCACAACAAAAAGGTTATGTAATTGTTCTTCGAGAATATTAAATTTGTGAGGAACACCTCCTTGAATTCATCATATTCTATGTATGCCTCTCTACATGCATCATTGGTAAAAGGATCCATGTGCATCAGAGTTCCCAAAGTTTTATTCTTGGTCATGGGTGGACGTAAAAGCATGTCTTCCAAATCATTTGTTCTACCCTTCTTATACTTTATGACCAAATGAAAATGATGTAAAAACATCGTCCATTTGTAGTGCCTAGTTCGTTGTAACTTAATCTGGGCTTGCATATAATGGAGTGGCTAGTGATCTGTGGATGATGGTCTCTTTTCCCATCTGATAGTGCTTCCACTTTTTGACAATATGTACCAAGGCATAGAGATCCTTTTAGTATGTAGGGTATTTGAGGACCACCCCATGAACTTCATAATAATAGAAGAAATGCCTTCCTCCCTACATCAGGACTTCTCCCATGGCATACCCACGTCCATTTGTCTCCACTTCAAAGGGCTTGTGGAAGTTTGGTAGCACGAGCACTGGTGCTTGACTAATCTTTCTTTTCAGATAATCAAAGGCCTTTTGGTTATTCTTCCCCCATTGGAAACTCTTACTTCCTGTTGTTATTGTATGGAGTGGTGCAGCTATTGTTGAAAAAAAATTCTAGGAACTTCTACAAGTATTGTGATACCCAAACAAAGCTCCTAACTTCTGTGAAATTTCTAGGAACTAGAATTTTCATGATGGCCTCCATATTGATAGGATCTATCTTTATCTTGCCTCCACTGATCACATACCCCAGATACATCAAAGAATAATGAGAAAACTTGCATTTCTAGAGATTGTCTAGCAGTTAGTGTTTCTTCAGAGTATCTAACACCTTCATAAGATGTGATATGTGCTCCTCCTAGGTAGTACTATAAAAAAAAATATCACCCAAATAGAAAATAGCAAATGAATCTAGATAAGGGTGTAAGACATCATTCATTAGTATCATAAATGTAGCTAGTGCATTGCATAAACCAAATGGCATAATCAACCACTCATGCAAACCTTTCCATGTCTTGAAGTTGATCTCTAGGTATATTATTATTTAACTCATACCTGGTGATATCCTAATTTCAAATCCATCATAGTGAAGTACTTGTCATGCTACAACTGATCCAATAGATCATCGATCCTAGGAAGAGGGTATCGATTCTTCAGTGTAATATTTTTCAATGCCCTGTAATTGATACAAATTCTCCAAGTCCCATCCTTCACAGGAACAATTATAATGGATGACCCAAAAGGTGAGGTACTTGGTCAAATAACACCTTACTCCAACAATTGTTGCAACTTCTTCTTTACTTTTTTTTCTTCCATAACGGATTGTCTATACAACCCAATATTTGGCAAGAGGGAGTCTAGCAATAATTGGATTTTGCACTCCACTTCCCTCTTAGGGGGTAGCCCTTTAGGCTGCTAGAAAAATCCATTGTATGCCTTTAGAAACTCATCCAGTTCATTTTTCTACTCCTTAGTACACCCTTCCAGGGATTTCTTTACTTTTAATGACTCTTCAACAAACTAATTTTCCCTTAGTAAAATTAAAACATATTTCTTGCTAGAACTGATCAATTTCTTAGCTTGATTGGCACTTACTAGTGAAATTTTTTATTTTACTTTGTGCATGTTAATGATTAAGGATTTCTTGTCCTTGATGAGGTAGTATTGGTTGCTTCTCCACATGAATATATCATCCCTCATATACATGTAGGGCATTCCAAACACTACTCTACATACATCCAGTGGTACTATGTCCAATTCTACTTCATCTATAAAATCAACACTTACAACAAATTTAATCTTTCATTGTTTTGTTACCTTGATCTATACATCCTTGTTTACCCAACCCAATGGATAGGGGATAGGATGATTTTGAAACTCCAATCCATGCTTGCTGACCTTATCCACTACTATGATATTAACTTATGAACCAAAGTCGAACATAGAATCTATCCTAGTCTTCTTGACTTGAATCTTTATGTTGAATAGCTTGGTCATCTCCTTCTCTTCTTGTTGATGAAGGATAAGTAGAATCACCTCCTTTTGCATATATGTGAAGACACTATTTTCATCCACATTAGATCTAATTTCAACTTGATTTCTTGAATCTGTGGATAAAAGGTTTTTTTTCTTTCCGTCCTTTTTTTGGTTCTTTGGGTTTAGCTCTTGATGTAGTTTCCAACACTTTTCCTTAGTGTGGCCATCAATGTTGCAATGATTGCAATGGTTTTTGGTATATTTTCACTGTTGTTTAGTGGTTTTTATCTTCTTATTTTCCCCCATTTCCACTTCTTCTTCCCCTCTGTGGAAGCTCCCTAGTGCTCTTTATTTTGAGAACCACTTGGCTACCTCTTATTTTGGCCTATGTTTTCCAGTTATTTTCCCTATACGCATGCCTCATCCACTATCCTGTCTTGAAGAGAATAACCTACTTTCATAGGTGACTGTGTAAACCCCCTAGATACTTGACAAGTACATATGGGTTCTTGGGAGATATACCTAGCATGGTGGCCATATTTTTGAACTTAATGGTGTACTCATGTACACTCTACCTCTGTCTCTTCTTGAAGTAGTGCCACATGATCCATTGGTCCTCTACATACCCAATAAGCTAGAACTAGGACTTGATGAGGGGTTTGAGTTCCTCCCACCTAGTTACTAGTGGATCACCCTCCAAATTAAGTGTTCCCATATGGATTTCCCACCATGTTAAATCATGGCCCTCTAATTTCAATCTAGCAAATGAAATATTTGTATCTTCATATATATGGTGAACGCTAAAATAAACTTGTAGTTGTTGCAACCAATGATTTTGTTTTAATGCGTCAATATCACCTTGGTATGGCTTTATGTCCACCTTTTCTTCCATATTGAATAAATACTATGGAGGGTTTATGGTATTGGAACTCGACTTCTCTTCTTGGGTTCTTTTCAAGACTCCTTTTTTGGGTCTTCATTATCTCCCTATTTCCCTTCTAATTTGGTCTCTGAATTAGAGCCTCCAACCTCTCTAATTAGTCTAAACTTACTTGCTAGAGATGCCATGAGGTGGTACATATTGCGATATATGCCAGTGACTTTCTCTTCAAGCCTCATAAATCTCTCCTCTACTATATCTCGAGGGTTTTTATGAAAAACCTCATTGTCCATGGCTAGGTTTTTGTAAATTTATTCTTAAATCGATTCTTGGATCCCTGCAAATTTCCACAAATATCCCAAGGAAACCTATTATGATACCAATATCATCTATAAAATATCATGGATATTCCACTAGAATAGTTCGTCACAATAGATTTGATAAATAAAATTGAAATATACACTATGAAGGTTATATTCATTAAGATTCTGGAATATTTAGTTACTGATTTTCTGTGTATGCATGAAATGCACAAAATGAAGAAAATAAAGAATTGTAAAACACAATAACACACCATCCACAAAATACACAAATATTTTCTTTGGGAAAACCTTACGGAAGAAAACCTAGATAGAAGGTGAGGCTGCTCTACTCTATTTTCTATGATATGGAAATAATACAAGTACAAAGGAGAAGGAACTCTTTATGGAGTTACCTGAGACTTGTGGCATGTTAGGATACTACCAAATTTTAATCCCCTTTGTTATTCTCTCTAATTTTCCCACCCCCAATTTTTTTTCTATGCTATGGAAGAAAATACAATAACATATAATGGAAACCCTTCTCCTCCTAGCATCTTGGTATTTAACATAGCTTGATAGTTGTCTAGGGTTAGGGTTTTGGATTCCCCAACCCTCAATTTTGATAAGGTTTTGGACCTTCTATAATATTATTGAAATTACTCATGTGGATAACCCCATATGTATTAGTAATGGGGGTTGATGTGGCATCCTCTCATACCATGGTGGTCAACATGA
>CBVK0102115802.1:0-13813 GCA_900067695.1 Picea abies
ATACCATCAACCATGTACCAAAACAAGTGCATTAACCATGCACCAAACCTATATCACCACCTATACCATACCATGTGCCAACCATTCACCTCAACCATGTACATCAACACCTGTACCATACCATGTATCAATCCAATAAACCAAGAAATGTACAAGTATTGTATCTCAACAAGTAGACCTCAACCAACATGCACCATGCATCCAATGATGTGCCTCAATTCATATACCAAGGCCCTCAAACACATTCCTCAAGTATGCTCCCCAACATAACCAAAATACAACCTCATAACACAATATACCAAGGCTCAAATATGCACCATAACATGCAACCAAACCAACCACGAATGCCTCTAAGCGATGTACCATAACCTTTTCAAGGTGTACCATCAACAAGAAATACCTTTCAAGTGTATACCATATCATACCGAAACAAGTGACCTTTAAATCATGCATGTAGATGACCTAAAACACTGGATACATACCTGTAGCTTCTTCATTGACCTCAACAACTAGGTACCATCATTATTTTTCAATTCTGCAAGTGCCTCGCTAGACAGACACTGGATGGCCTATGAGGATGCCTCACTTGACAGATATAGGACAACCCGTGAGTGCCTTGCTAGAAATATATGGTTTGAACCATGAGGATGACATAAATTAGGGTTTCCTCAGTTTCTCCCACTCTCCTCTGCAATCTTGAGAATATCACACTTCTCCCAGTTCACTACCTTACAATTCTCCATCGCAAACTAGCCAAAAGATCACAATACTAGACCATAACATTCACAAGATAGATATCCAATGTAAGTGTATGAGTGTACTTGTGAATGATTCCTTAAGAGTTATTTATACTTTTCTAGGTAACCTCTTCCCTTACAATTAGTGCTTCTATATATTTCTTGTTGCAACCACTTTACCCTTTCAGTCATTGACTTATAACCAACTAGGGATTCTTAACCATTCTTTGGGGCTTCTAAATTCACAAGGCCATATCTCCCTAGCTATGAAGAACCACATGGAGTTCCACATATCACTGAAAATGACATGACATTTGTTATCCATCTATGATAGTCTTACCTGCAATTACACTATCCTTCATGACCAACATACTTAATCAAATTTGGGTCCCATAACCACACCTCCGAGGCTACATGTAGAATACATCAAATGTACCCAACTAACTCACCATAAATATGTATCTTACAAATGTCAATCATTTTTCCAACATATCTAGACCTCTCCAAGGGTTGACATCAATCTCTGAGAGTTGACATCAATCGTTAAGGGTTGACATCAATGACAACCAACTGTCCAACAACACCCCCCTTGGCAGTGATGGAAACACCAACATTTATGGAAACATTGATGCTCCAATGCTTGTGCTCCCCCTATGACCATTTCTCCTCATCATTTTTTCTCACTCTCCCCCTTTGACATCAATGGAAAAGGGTATCTCTTCTTGGGGATGGTCCCCATGTCGTCATGCATCTATTCTTTCTCTCTATTTTCATGCCTTTGTTATTTCTATTATATTTTGTCATCATTGGAAAAAGGATAACTCCTTCTGTCAATATGTCTTCCCCTGTCTGCATGCGACTGATCTTCCTGTCTAGATATCTTTGTCTGATGATTTTTCTTCCCTTGAATTTTCTGTAATATGTAGATCAATGTAGGGATACCTGTATATGTTTCCTTTCCTCTCTTCTAGTGTTGTTTATTTCCCATTGGTGCTTCCTCTTGAATTTCACTAACATATATAAAAATAATTCAAAAAATGATTAGTTTTCATGTTTACTTGACCATAATATTCAACAATTTCTTTCTGATGATATAGCTTATGCTGACAGTTTCTCTTTCCCTGTTTCGTTGTACCTTTCACTGCTTGCCTTTATGTGACCAATCAATTCCACTGATTCCAATTGTAAATACATTGCTATGCATATTCTCTGACCTGTGCTCTAAGAATATCATGTATACATATTTTTCCATAACTATGTTACTCAAATGTCCACAATGTTGACCCATATGTCACTGTACTATACAATTGCAATTGATCATCTCATAACAAATGTGTCCACTGCAAACCAAACCATGCATGTCTAGAACAACATGTACTAAAGATATATTTGATTTGTAGTAGGTATTGCATTGACTCCCCCTATTTAACATTCATATTTCTTGGGAGTCTCCAAGCCAGATGGCTCAAAAAAATACCCACTCTAATGTGGAGTAATCTTCCTCTTCATCTATAGACTCATAATCCCTCTAAAACTGACTTCTTTGTTTCTTCTTGTGGATTTATTTTTCACTATAATTCCTGAAAGTACAATTTCTTGGGCCTGTTATTTATTCACCTACTCTTATTTTCTTTCTCGTGGTACTGTAGATCCTGTGATCTCTAGGACCTATTCTTCTTTTCCTTCTCATCCTACTGCAAATCTTGTGACTTCTGGGACCTATTATTTATTCACTTGTTCTTCTTGTTTTTCATTTCTTCTCCAAACCTTCCTGTATCTAACATGTTTTTTTTTCTTTGTATATTTGTCTTCATCTCATATTATTTCCAATATTGAGAGTATGAATTTTGGGTGTCCTTCATTCACCTGAGCTTCCTTTTCCTATTCTTTTTTTCTTTTCCAATCCTTCCTATATATGATGCTAGTGTTATTTCTCAAGGAAGTATCCATCATACTTCTACAATCATGAGCTATGTGACCATAATTGTGGAAATTGTAACATTCAATATTGTGTGGGGCCACATAAGTATTTCTTTCTTGAACATTTATTTCATAAGCCTTACAATCTACAACTTTATGTACAAAGTTAGTGCAATAAAAGGAATGACCATAAAAGAAATTTACATACCTAGGAGTGATTGTTGTAGTCCTTTTAAATTCCTGCCTTGGTTGATATTGATTGAAGCTTCTTTGCGGCTTGAATGTGGAGGGTCTTCTTGAAGATGTATCTTTATCATTTTTCTTAGACTCGAGTTGACCACGATTTCTTCCTTTGAGTACTTCTGCATAACTCGTAGTCTTCTCTTCATTTTTCCTTTCTGGTAACCTAACACTTCTCTTCAACTTTATTTGTTGATGATGTGGATGCTTCTTCAACATTCTTACTGATCTTGAAAACTTTTACTCTCAACATGACAACTTCTTCTTCAAGCTTCTCAACCTCTTATTCTTTCTTCATTGTCTGGGTCTTCATGATTTCTTCCATTCTCTTGACTTCTTCTAGTTGGATCCTCAAGGTGATTATCTCATCTTAAAATTCTCTTTCTCATTGACCGAATTCTATTTCAAGATTCTTTTCCTTTTCAATCTTAGGATTGTTTTCTATTTCATTGGGATTTTTTGTCTCATCGCTTTCAGTCTTCAAGTAAGGGAATTCAATTTCAATATGCCCTACTTCTTCACAATTAAAGAAAAAATACTAACTTTTGTGGACTTCTTCATCATCTGAGTTGTCACCTGCTTCATTTTCTTTTGTTTTTGTACTTGCATAATCTTTGGCATTCTATGACTCTGTTATGGGAGAAAAATAAAGATTATGTAGCTTATCATAGATTTATTTAGATGATGAACATTTACCTACTTTTTCCTTTGTTGAATCACATAGTCCTTCCAATATGAAATCCATTGCTATCTTGTTGTTGTTCTTTAATTCCTTCCTGGATGTAGTCTTTTCTTTCTTTGAACCATTATATCATGTAACAACTAAATACCAAATATCATATCCATGTTCCTGTAAAAATGTTTATGTTCTTCTTCTCCATATCTCATACACTAGACCACTCTGACCATCAAACATTGGTACTCCATTCTCAGTGTATTCCATGATCTCCTTCCAATGGTTAGATTGCTTCATGAAGGACTTGCTCTGATACCAATTCTTGGAATATTGAGAAGGGGGGTGAATCAGTATGAACATTTTTATTACTTTTAACTACAATATACAAACTTGAACAATATATCATCAACATATTATTATCAATATATCATATATGATTTCATTCAATAAATAATATGAATATAATCATAAGTAGCATCACATCAACACATCACATAAATTACATAGTACACTAGTATTTACATGGAAACCCAATGCAGGAGAAAACCATGAAATTATTTTCTTATATGTCAAAAGAAATACATTCATAGGAATCACCAACTTCTAATTCTCTAGCTACAACTAGAAGGAGGATACAACCCCCTAGTTTCTCAGGCTCCAACTTGAAGGAAGCTACAACTCCTTGATTCTCTAGCTCCAACTAGAAGGTGAATACAACCCCCTATGTTCTCCGGCTGCAAATGAAAGGTGGCTACAACCACATAGTTCTCAAGCTCCAACCTTAAGGAAGTTCCAATTCCCCAATTCTCTGGCTCCAACCCCCTTTCCTTGTTCCCTCCTACCGCCCCGAAGTATAAGTGAAAAATAACTGATACTCCCACCGTCACTCTGTCATTGTCAATTTGTCCATGTATGACATGTTACTGTAAAACCTGTACCAACAAACTGTCACAACCTGTAACAAAAACCTGTCACTATATCCAATCCTATCACTGTCTCATCCATGAAACTAGATCCACTCTCAACTGCATTCAACTCATGCCAAGATCACCAAGAGAATATCTCAAACCATATGCCCAACATCACCACCACATATCACCAAGAGAATATCTCAAACCATATGCCCAACATCACCACCACATTCCTCGACCAAGCATGTACCAAGATCACCACATACCATCACAAGATATGTGTCTCAACCAAGTACCAACATGTACCATGCATAAACCTATACCATCAACCATATACCATAACAAGTTCAACAACCATACACCAAACCTGTACCATACTAAGTATCAATCATATACCATACCATGTACCTTACCATATGCCAACCATACACATCAACCATGTACCATAAAAAGTGCATCAACCATGCACCTCAATCATTTACATCAACCATGTACATCAACACTATACCATGTACCAACAAGATATGCTAAACAAATAATATCAATGATGTACCTCAAACAAGTATCAACATCACCAAAATGTACCAAGATCAATATCATGTGCTTATAATAATATGCCAAGACATGTATGCCACATACTCCATAAGCCATGTGCCAATATCATTACAAATATCTCCAACAAGATTACCAACAAGTGCCTCTAACAACTTACCAAGCATGTACCAATCAGGTATCAACAACAAACCAAAATATGCCTCAACAAGATCTACCAAGATTACCATACCATGTACCTCATGTATGTGCCAACTCATCAATTATATGTCTCATCCATGTACCCAACATGTACTTCAACCATAAACAAAAACATACACCAAGATAACCAACAAGATACCTCTAGCAACACATCACACTATCCATAAACGCTTACCTCAAACCATGTGTCACCACCTCATTGTTATGTATTTTGAAGCATGTACCGCTCATAAGGAAATCATATATCAAGACCACTAACAAATTCCTCTCACAATGTACCACAAGATATGCCAATAAAACCAAATTAATTGCATCGGCAATGTACTTCAACAGATCTTCCTCAGAACATTCACTACAAAAAGAACCATACAACTAATAGTACCTCTAGGAAAATGCCCAAGATCAAAATATTGTTGCACGAAATTACAAATAGTCAGAGCTCCCCAATGTATCCTGAAAAGGGACTAACCTCCTCTCGTGGATCCTTGAATTCTGATGGTGATGAGTTTACCAATCATGCATGGGTTTTGGTCTAACGACAGTCATTCTACAGTGAAAATGGTATCAGAGATCCACTCTCAGATTTCTCTAGCACCAACTAGATGGAAGCACAAACTCCCAGGTTTCTCTAGCACCCACTAGATGGAAGCACCAACTCCCATAATATCTTCTAGTGGAAGCACCAACTCCCATAATATCTTCTAGAACCAACTAGAATTTAGAGAAATGTAATCCTCCCTAGCACCACCCTACCACCCTGACTGAATCTTACAAAACTTTCACTTACTTTCTCTGTCTCTGATATGGTCTGTTACAGCTCCATGTCTCCTCTGCCTCTTCCATCATCTATTTCTCTATTCCTCTTCTATATGTTGTTCTTTCTTCTGCTGCGCAATTATGTTTTTTTGTTCAGCTTCTCTTCTTCCTTTATACTTTGTGATGTCTCTTCATGATATACGTTGCAACTCTGATCTATAGTTCAGGTCTTGTCCATAGTCACATTCTACCCACATGCATAACTATCACAAAATCACTCTTTCTTTTCTGTTATGCATGTCATTCTCACTTCGATTCCTCTACCTGATCATCATGCCAACTCTTCATTTTCCCTGGCAGTTATTTTGAATCTGTTCATTATTAGCAGGCATTATCCTAAGATTCTATGGCCTCTCTGGAAGTCGTAAATCTTTGTATTCTCTGGTAGTTAGAGTCAGTCATTTTTGGATTCTTTGGATTCTAAGCCCCTTCCTTCACGTGACCATCGACAGTGACCAAAAGCCTATTCAAAAGGGGCTTCCTGATCTCAGTCTAGTGAGTGCTAGCTCCATTTCTTGATATGACCTTGGGCGAAGATCTCATGTGACCACACGATTGCAGGCACGTTCAAAGGTGGTTTGAGGGCAACCCGCTTTTCACCTCACAATTCACTACAAAGATCCACGTGTCCTTTCTAAAAAATAACGGTTTCCATGGTGCTCCTGAATGGATGGTTCAGATTTTTTCTTTCTCGATCTGTGGATCAAATCTAAGTTTCCTAAATCAATGGATGTGATTTCTTTCATGATCCGAGCTTTAGGAGTTTCAAATCTCAACCCTTGATTTACTATGTATGTCAATATTCTAGAGTTGACAATCCACTGACACGTGTCCCTCTTGGATCAATGGTTGATATCTCCTTCAGGTCTCTGGACTTCGGAGATTTCGAATCTCAACTTTTCATTTCTTTTGATTGGATATCTTCCGAAATGGAAGATCTATAGACATTTGTCCTCCTTAATCCAATAGTTATCCTCTTCTCTGGGACTTCGACCTTTTCTACTCTTTGGCGCTTCTCTTTTCCATGAATTCTTTCACCCAAATTCAATGATCTATTGACATGTATCCTACTGCATGATCAACGATCATGAGTGACTTCGACACTTTGGTCTTCGAGAGTTTCAACTCCTATGCACTCATTTCTCCCAGAGTGATTTCACCCGAATTCATAATCTTCTGACACATACCCCTCATGGTGATCAAAGGCCAAGGTTTTCTTCATGTATTCGGTGTTTGGGACTTCGGGACGTTAGGCTAATCTCTTATTCATTCTCCTCCGAAGTGGTCACCTGCTGGATAATTCATAGGTGATGGAGACCGCTTGTTGTCGGTTAACACTTCCACTTACGTTGTCCTTCCACTGAACTAGATCAACGGTTGAGAATGCACCCGAAGTGGTATTCAGATCGAATGTCTAAGAGTGAATTCAGACCTTCATCCTTCAGGAGTTCGGGACTTTTGACATTTTTTGGTGATGAACCTTCTGAAGTAAATTTCTCGGAGTGACGTAGCTTGCTTATGCCACTTGTTGACATGGCACAAGCCAATTTCCTCTTGACACTTATCATCATCTATCCATCCATGGGTGTTGTATCTACATGTGCATTTTCCTTCAGGTCCAAATACGTTCATCAATCTTGTGGTCCAAAACCCATGACTAGGGTTGACATCAATGACAACAACCAATCTTCCAACATATTTCTCTCTCTTCAATGTTTTGACTGAGCTTGATGCTTTTAACTCTCAATGTGACAACTTCTTCTTTAATCTTTTCAACCTCTTCTTCTATCTTCATCATTCGAATCTTCATGAATTATTATATTCTCTTTGCTTCTTCAAGTTGGATCTTTAATATGATTACTTCATCTTCAATTTCTCTTTCTCATTGACTGAATTTTTCTTCATGATTATTTTCCTTTTCAATATCATGGATTGTCTTATATTTCATTGGGATTTTCTGTCTCATCACTTTCAATCTTCAAATATGGGGCATTCAATTTCAATATGTCATACTTCTTCAGAATTCAAGAAAAAATACACACTTCTATTGAATTTTCACTCTTCTTCTTCTTAATCTATTTGACATGATGAGCATATTACTTCCTATTCTGTATCTCTATCCTTTTTAGAAATATTTTATTCTATGATGGGAGAAGAATATATATTATGTATCTTACCTCAAATTTCCTTAGCTAATGAGAATTTATCCAATTTATCTTTTATTGAATCATATAGTCCTTCCAAAATGAAATCCATTGTTATTTTGTTGTTCCTTTTCAATTCTTTCTTGGCTATAGTCTTTGGAGGTATCTTTATAGCAGTGTATCCTGTAACAACTTATTTCCAAACATCATATCCATGTGCCTGTAAAAATGTTTTCATCCTGATACTCCACATTTCATACTTCAGACCCGTGTCACCATTGAATATTGGTGCTCCATTCACATTGCACTCCATGATCTACCTTCCAGTGGTTAAATTGTTTCCTTTAAGGAACCAACTTTGATACCAATTGTTGGAATACTGAGAGGAGGGGGTGAATCAGTATGAGAACTTTATACCACTTTGAACCAAAATATATATTCTTTCACTTTATCAACAATGCTAAATAGTTTATCATCAATGTATCATCTATGATTGCATTCAATATATATATCATAAGCATGTAATCATAAGAAATATCACATCAACATCACACCAAGAAAAAAATACACCAGTATTTATGTGGAAACCCAAATGGGAGAAAACCACAAAATGATTTCTTATATATATCAAGAATTCATTCATAGGAAGCACCAAATTCTCAATTCTCTAGCTACAATTGGAAGGAGGATACAACCCCCTATTTTTTGGCTCTAAACTAAAGGAAGCTACAACTAGAAGGAAGCTACAACACCCTGGTTTCTCTGGATTCAATCAAAAGGTGGCTACAAACAACTAGTTCTCAGGCTCCAACCTGAAGGAATATTCAAGTCCCTGATTCTCTAGCACCAACCAGAAGGAGGCTACAACCCCCTTTCCTTTCCCCATCCTTCCACCTTGAAATATAAGTGTATACCAACTGTCACTACCATAGTCACTTCCACTGTCATTTTCACTGCCACTGTCACATCAGCCTGTAACCTGTCGCTATATCCAACTTGTTACTAACCAACCTGTCAATCATTGTCAGAACAACGTATCCAACAAATAATTATCTCATCCACGAAACCAAATCCACTCACATTTGCATGCAACTCATGCCAATATTACCAAGAGTGTATCTCAAACCATATGCTCAACATCACCAACACATACCTCTACCAATAATGTACCAAGATCACCACATACCATCACAAGTTATGTTTCTCAACCAAGTACCAATATGTACCAAGCATCAACCATGCATCAACATGTACCTCAGCTTGTACCATAAACTATGTACCAAAACAAGTGCATGAACCATGCACCATATCTATATCACCACCTACACCATACCATGTACCATACCATGTGCCAACCGTGCACCTCAACCATGTACATCAACCATCAACACATGTACCATCAACCATGTACCAAAACAAGTGCATCAACAATGCACCAAATCTGTATCACCACCTATACCATACCATGTGCCAACTATGAACCTCAACCATGTACATCAACACATGTACCATACCATGTACCAAGCCAATAAACCAAGAAATGTACCAACAATGTATCCCAACAAGTAGACCTCAACCAGCATGCACCATGCATCCAATGATGTGCCTCAAGTCATATACCAAGGCCCTCAAACATATGCCTCAATTATTCTCCTAAACATCACCAAAATGCAACCTCATAACATAATATACCAAGCCTCAAATATGCACCATAACATGTAACCAAACCAAAAACCAAACCAACCACTAATGCCTCTAATCAATGTACCATAACCTTTCCAAACAAGACATACCTCTTAGGTGTATTCCATATATCATACCCAAATAAGTAACCTTTAAAGAATACCTGTAGATGACCTGAAACACCATATACATACTTGTATCTTCTTCACTAACCTCAACAACTAGGTACCATCATTCTTTCTCAATTATGCAAGTGCCTCACTAGACAAACATTAACTGACCCACGAGGATTCCTCACTTGACAGATATAGGACAACCTATGAGTACCTATCTATATAGATATGGGATGACCCGTGAGGATGATATAAATTAGGGTTTCCTCATTTTCTCCCACTCTCCTCTGTAATCTAGAGATTCTCTCACTTCTCCTGCTTCACTACCTCATGATAATTCTTCATCACAAACTAGCCAAAATATCACAATGCTAGAACATAACATTCACAATATAGATATTCAATGTAAGTTTATGAGTGTACTTGTGAATGAATCCTTGAGAGTTATTTATAATTTTTCTAGGTAACCTCTTCCCTTAAAATTAGGGATTCTAGATATTTCTTGTTGCAACCACTTTACCCTTCCATTCATTGAATTGTAACCAACTAGGACTTCTTGACCATTCTGTGGGGCTTCTAAATTCACAAGGCCATATCTCCCTAACTGTCAAGAACAACATGACATTCCACATATCATCAAAAACATAATGATGTGTTCTATCCAATTATGATAGTCTTACCTACAATTGCATTGTCCTTCATGACCAAAATCCTCAATCAATTTTGGGTCCCATAACCACACCTTCGAGGCTACATGTAGACTACATCAAATGCACCCAACTAACTCACCATCAATCTCAATCATACAAGTGTCAATCATTTTTCCAACATCTTTGGGCCTCTCCAAGGGTTGACATCAATCTCTAAGGGTTGAAATCAATCTCCAAGGGTTGACATCAATGAAAACCAATTGTCCAACATCTAATACTTGGTGGGGACTTTATATCTTCTCTGAATATTTCAATGAAAGACATTTCAAAAGTATTCCAAATGGTAATTTATCCTTGTGCCAAAGATAAATACCATGTATATTATTTAACTTAAAATTTATGGGAAAGAGTCTACATACAATGTATTCATGTCCAACATTCATTAATCTTACTACAATCATGATTTTTTTAATGTGATCTTCAACTGAGTCTTTCTTACCAAGTTTGAACTTAGGTAGAAACTTCTTCGGGTACTTGGGTAGGGGATGAACAACCCCTAGTATTGAAAAATTGTCTTGGTACAACCATAGTTGGTTATCAGGTTGATTCAAATTCACCCCAACCATGCTTCCTGAAATTTATGGAGTTTCCTCTTCAAGTTCTTCTTTAGGGGGACCTTTGGGAGTTTCTAGTGGAGAATGGGGAATATTGGGTGATTTTCCACCACTAAGAGATAAAAAATCCTCAAAGTTTATCTAGGAAGGGTCAGTTAATCCTCTGAAGATGTTAGAAATTTGATAATTGTGATATCCAACAGTTGGGCTTCCCACTTCTATTGAAGATTTAGACTTTGTTGATGTCTATGTAGGATGTCTTTGTATTTGTGGGAGAGGAAAATCAAAACGTTATTGAATGGTTCTCTAACTTAGACCTCGAGTTAAGGCACGAGAGATTTCAAGAAATAGAGGAATATCAACTACTCTAATTGGTTGTGAGTGACTCAGCTGAATGAAGAGTTGATAAAGGGTTGGAATTGAAGTTAGGTGTGAGTCAGGAATTAGTTCAGGGTATGTAGTCTAAGATTCGCCATGAAGAGAAGGGATTCTCTGTGGAGTGGAATGGGTAGGGTTTTGTATTTACTTACTATCCATTTATGTTGATGTCCCTCCTTGTAGTGTCAATTCTATTGGTAAATCCAAATGTCTTTTCAAGGTAAGGGAATATTCCCAATGGAAAGCCTCAATTAGTCTCACTCTCATTTGGGATGGAAAATTTTGACCTGTATGTGGGTCTGGTTGCCACTAAGGGTTAATATAAATGGAGAGACAATGAGATTGTCCTCCAAGGAATTCTTGTTAAAAGTGAATTAAACTATCTAAAATTGAAATAAAGATAATTATTTTAATCTATTTCTATTATATCCTATCTTTATCAGGACCAAATATAACCAGATGAATATAGTTTGAAATAATATCATTGACAACAACATTAGTTCATATAAATCACCACTACATCCATTAAGAATCACAAAAGCGTAAGCATCTCAAATGACAATAAACGATAATAGTTCACTAGATAATCATTTAAGAAAACTCACATAATGTAAACACACATAGAATAGTCCCATATACTTATGCACACATTCATGACTCCAAAATCCCTTATTCTCTTTATTTACTTAGAAATAGTAGTATCATATGACCATACAATGGGAAAAAGTCCCATTTCCTTATAAGGAGCTCTCTTTTATAAAACAAGAGAGTCTTTTTACATTCTGTAACTATCATCATGTTTATATGACATTTACACCTTATCATTTTCCATACCCTTATCATCTATATAATTCAATTTCTACTTTATTGAAAATACAAAAATTATAAATGTATCAAGCCTTCTTTGTGGTTATGTTATCTACGAAATTGACCCAGGGTTCATATGCTTTAGTGATTTTTCCTAATATGTATAGACTTGCTTCTTCAATTTCAGTCTCTCCATTATATGCCCTATCAAAAACCTCTACTTTCAAATCTATTTGGATTCCTTTTACAAAATCATGTCTTGTTGTGATACATTTAAAGGGATGGATCAAGTATTGATTTATTATTTATTCATTAACTTTGTTTTGTTGTTCAATTCCTTGATTTGTTTTTTCCTAATATTTATCACCTATGCTACCCTTGTATTATTGGGTCCTTCTTGAGCTAATTCTTCATTAAGTGGCATGTGAAACATTTCTAGCATCTCATCACCATTGCTCCACATTCTTGTATCATATCGCTTGGTGTTGCTTATATTTTCTTTTACTCATAGGTAAGAGTTGGTCCATTTGTGCAACTATTGATGTTAGTGGTAGCATCAGACAGGTACTTCTGCATTGGATTGTGTCTAGCATGTGGAAGTCATTGAAATCATAGTGTGAGTTTAGTTTAGCTAAAAGGAATTAATTAAAGTAAAAATGTTTTTATTAGTGAATTGAGTTGTTTTAGAAAATGCTAAAAGTTATCATGCATGCAATCTTAGCATGTAATATAAATCTCAAGTGAGATTAGAAATAGATTTTAACTCATGATTATAAAAGCAAGGCTAGGGTGAAGGAGGAATTTTATTTGAGAAGAATTCACTTGTTTTAAAGGAGTCGACACATATACCTTTGTGGGAGGCCAAGGTGATAATCTTTGGTGAGATTCCTAGATTGATTATGTTGATGAGAGATCAAGGTTGGAACTATTAGAGAAGTAATTTTTCTAGTATGAGGAGTGTATAAGTAGAGAAGGAATTTTTCTTACACAAGAGTGAGAAGATGTCACAGGTTGGGTGAAGATATTTCATCCAAGTGTTGATGTAGAGAGGGTTGGATAAAAAAGAACTGTGATTCAATATCTTAGATAGTTTTGGACACACCAACCACACTAAGAGGGGGGAATGAATCAATTTAGGGATCTTTTTAAAACTTCCCCTTCACAAAACTCCTTAGTTAGCAATCACCATTTAATCATTAGTTATTGCTATCATTTATAACTAGTTAAATGTGAACATACATCATAAACATATATCATAAAAATAGATAATCAATAAGTCATCACCACAAGGAACACAAAGAAAACAAGAAGTATTTACAATTTTCCTTTTATTATGGACTACAATCCTTGGGTTATCAACAACAATTGAAT
>CBVK0102115821.1:0-37589 GCA_900067695.1 Picea abies
TAGTTGATGAGTAGTTGACACATGATTGGTACATACTTGGTACATGGTTGGATGCACTTGTTTATGGTACAGGTTGATTACAAGTTTTTTGGTACAGGTTGGTGCATGGTTGATGCACTTGTTTATGGTACAGGTTGATTACAGGTTGAGGTACATGTTGATGAATGGTTCAAATTTATTGGTACATGTTTACAACAGTATATCTCACAGTAATAGTGTGACAATGGTTTCATAATTCTACTTCTACTTCAGGGTGGAAGGACAGGGCAAGGACAGGTGGTTGTAGCCACCTTCCTATTGTAGCCATAGAACATATGGGGTTGTAACATCCTTCTGGGTGTAGCCAGAGAATTGGAGAGTTGGAGCTTCCCTCAGGTTGTAGACAGAGAAGCTAGAGGGTTGGAGCCTCCTTCCAGTTGTAGCTGGAAAATAAAGGAAGTTGGTGCTTCCAATGAATGTAATTCTCCAAGACATATAAGAAAAAGCATTCTGTGGTTTTCTCCCAATTTCAGTTTCCACATAAAACACTCGTGTACTGTGTATGTGTGTGATTGTTTCTTTCTTATTGCTCATTATTGAATAATAATTCTACATTGATATAATATTTGAAGAAAAAGGATTATAATTATACTATTACTAATTCATCCCCCCTCTCAGTAATCCAACACAAGAAATCAAGGAAAAATATCTTGAACATATCTCTTTTGAAAACTATGTCTATGCCCAAAATTAAAAATCTCATTCCTCTTCCATCATCTTGAAAGCCACCATGATTGCAACTTTCCCCTAATTATATATTGGTAATCTACAGTTTTAGAAAAGGAGAGAAGCTCCAGTCTGGTATTAACCCCTAGGAATAAATTAAATACCATCATTGGCTACCCATACACCCCTAAGTGGGAAGTAAAGAGCAACATTGGATACCCATACCCCTCATCCTTGATTTTATATCAAAAGGGTTTTTCACTATTTAGCTAATTATTATAGGGAAATCATTGAATTCCATGCAACAAAAATGGCTTACCTAGAGAGACTTGGGCCTAAATTAAGAATATGTAGCAATTTGCACCTCTTACATTGACAATCTCAACAAGTGAAATATATGCAATAGTAGAGAAGAGTATGAACTACTTTGGTTCGCAAATCGAATGAGGGCTATAAACCTAGACTCAACTATATTACCTTTCCCCTTGAAGGCTTTGAGAGCCTTTGATGCTAGTGGTTGAACGCAATAGGAAATATAAATGCATTTCCATGGCCAAAACATTTATGTGTTTGTTGTTCAATAATAGATTCATAACCTAAGGCTTTTGCAAAGAAATAAGTTATGAAGGCCCTGGAAGATGTAGTTTATGTGAAGCATATTAAAAAACAAATGTTCATATTATCCTCCACTACCCCTTAACCAAGAAGGTTCAGAGAGAAATTGAAGAAATTATTGTTCTAACATAAAAATGGAAATGAGACTCATTTGAAGCAGCCTTAAAAAAATGACACAATTATAAAGAGACAAAATCTTTCCAAGATCTGCCCCTCACTATAGAATGAGGTGTTTGGATTGCAAGTAATGAGTTTTTTTTTTTTAAATGAGGATACACTCCCTTTCGCATGTGCATCAATTTTTTTTTAGCATATTAAGAGATTTCCATCAAGATTTGTCGGTCCACCAAAGAGCATGGAACATTAATCTAATCATCTACAATCCACAAGATTTCATTAGTGGATCTTTATAGGGATCCCCACACAAAGGAGGAGTAATGGGGGAAATATTCCTCACACAAAACCATTCTCTTAGTTTCAAAGATGGAACTATCCCTTCAACAAATAATCAAAGTGAGCAAACATGCCTAAAATTGTCTCCATTCCTGGGTAAGGAAAGTGAACCCACTCATCTTCAAGTCATGGGAGACTCCCAAATTGTGATAAAATAAATGAATGGAGAAGTTGAATTCATGAAATTTTTATTAAAAACCTTTTTTGGGATGTAGAGGTAAAACATTTGCAATCCACTTTTATTCACATAAAATTTATGTGCATGAAGGAATTTGAGAGATCGTGCAGTGCTAATAGGGACACACATCCACTTATCTTCATGAATCCTATCTTTAGAATCTTATATGTTTTCTGAAATGAAACTCTAACTTTTTCACCTCTATAATTTAAGACATTTGCTGGCATACTTCAGGATTTATGATGACTATTGATACTTGCTATGGATTATGAAAAATAATGGGTAACACGACCTTATAAGACAAGAGATTCTAAGAAATACCATTTTTAAACTTTGTGTACCCTCCATTGTATTTTGGACTTGTAGTTTTGTTATTCTCAAATAAAATTTCTGATGTTTTTCCCAAAGAAAATATAAATGAATATCGAATCATATAATTTATAAACTATAATATTGATAAAAAATTTGGGAAGTCCAAATTCTATAAGTGTTAGAAAATATAAAAAATATAAGAAAAATTAATGATTTGTATTTGTATTATTTTAAAAAACATTATCAGATTTGTTTTTTCTTTCTAGTATTAAAAATATATAAAAAATTTAATCAATAATTATTATTATTATTTTTGTAAATAAAAAGTGTTATTTCCTCATCAAAGAACTGTGATTGTACATATCGAATCAAGTTCTAGAGCCTACCAAATTTTTCACCAAACTAGTGGAAACCAAAATAGATGGTACCATGTTGTTATGGTTGGCAAAAAAAAGAAAAATCCACCCTTTGTTCCGCCAAAAATTTGGTAGGTGGCGGAAGAGTATTGAGACAAAGTTGTCTAAACATGAAACAAGAAGTCTGAACAAAACATGTCCAAAAAATCTAGACATGACACAAAAGAGGAAAGTTGAACATGAGTACAAAATATCCATGTGTTTCTGCAGAGGAGGTACAGATAACCTAAGATATTTAAACATTAAAAGATCTATTAAAACTTTTTATCCTGAGTGTTGTCGTGAGGAGTGAATATGTAAGGTTGCATGTAGGTTGGGAAGCGTTGTTGACTTTGTGTGTATGAGAAATCATTGAACATAATGTCAAGTTTGTTGTTGAGAAGAGTGTGCCTTGGAGTTTCCCCATCATGTCCCTCGGCATCTCAAATATGAGCTCCATATGTTCTGGCACTAGGAAGCAAAGTGAGTGTGATTCTCAAACCATGGATAAGGTGGGATGTGGAGGTTTAACCGGACAGTCAACCAAAGGAATTTAATCTTGGATTATACAAGTTTCCCCCTCCTAGGCTTCTACTATAGCAATTGCAGGGAGACTAGTGTTCGACTGGTCTTGGTGGTCCAAAAATGTCTAGAGGAGGGATTATGGCGGGACCGTAATTGGTTCCTATGGAATTTCCTCCTCTACATAGGTCATGAGAGGTGAATTTGGCTCCTTATTCCCTAGAATAAAAACATTAAAAGAAGCCTGGGAAAGATTGTGGAGGCGTCTCTTCCTGGCTGCATAGAAATACCAAGAAGGACCCCTCTTGGTATTTTCACACTCTCAGGTATGGAAAATAAGGAAAAATAGAAGGAACTTAGCAGAAGAGCCTGCAAAGCTAGGAGATTGAATAGAGCAAAGCACAAATGCGAAAAATGAGCCAAGTGAAACGAGCCATAAAAAACCTAGATGAAATGGAGGAGCATCAGGGGTGTTGAGGTGACCTTGCACATGCCTCTCGTACCCATCATCATCCCTCCACCATGGTGCACTGAGAGCTCCATTAATCATGCACGAGGGAACTGTCCAACTTGCCTAGGAGTGTAATAAATTTTGTTCTCCATCCAAGAATTGAAGGAGAGGGTGGCGACAGGCCTCATAAATAGCTTGGGATGCATGTTAGTTGCGTGGCACCCCATCCTGAGAGGGAAATTTAATCAATAATTATAATCATGACTTCCATTTACTATTTTTTTGGAAATTTTCTTTAATTCAATTAATTAAACTAATTCTTAAATTAAAAATATTATATAAATTCTTTGAATAAAAAATTAAATTATTTTGCAAATATGTTATAAGTCAACTAATTAATTTTTTAAATTAAGTATTTCTCATAAATATTTTGAATAAAAAATAAGGAAAAAAATAAAATAATAAAAATTCATGTCTCTCCATTATATATATATATATATATATATATATATATATATATATATATATATATATATATATATATATATATATATATATATTATAAAATATATTAATATATTAAAAATTATATATTGCCTTGAATTTGTTTTGTTACTATTTTCCCTCCCTTTTATTGTGAGATTTTCAATCTTCCTAGCAACCTTATCCTAATTAAGTTAAAATTTATTATATTCAAATACTTCATGTGTCACACATGGTAATAATTTTTCTCTCTATAAAATAAGTTCTATTAGAAAATGTTAATGTCTCTTTATTAACTTAGTATTTATTACACTAAGATAATATTAGTAGGCATAATGGTTAATAACATGTGTTTCCTCCTAAGAGGTCACAAGTTCAATTCAAGAGAGTGGTAGGGTATGTATACCTATTTACAATTTGACACTCAAATAGGTGACCCAGAGGTCCCACAAACAAGGCTTCTCATACACCAATTCGGTATCTTGCTTTGTCTCGACCTTAAAATTAGATTATTATTATTATTATTATTATATTATAGAATAATTTCAAAAGATATAGATTGCAAATATTATATCAATTAATTTTGCACATTTATTTATTTATTTAAATAATTGTAAAAAATCACTTTCAATACATCATTTTTAATTGAATGCTTCTATCTCTCCATAATTTTCACTTTTTAGTTTTCGTCAGGTCGAGAGTCTCTCTCCTTGGGCATGATGGAAAGAGAGGGGGATTTTTTACATTATTATAGCGATATATTGGATTATTCTGAGGATTTTCTACACAATAAACCGATTTGGTATGTGTCAGGTGGACTTTTCTCCACATGTGACTCAGGCCTCTTGTCTTGAGTTGTCAGAATGGAGGTTGCAAAGGGTTATGTTAATATTCCCGATCCTAATGCCTAGGTATGTGGATATGTCAATGGGGCTCCTTATTTTGGCCAAGAACAACCTTTCTCTAGTCCGGTATTTTCTTTGGACACCGAGGCTTCACCCCCTGGGAGTTTCTTCCCCTCCCCTCCTAAGAAACTTTCATAATTGTTTCCTTTAGAGGTGAGGGATCATGAGTGGAAGATGAAAGAGGTTTTATTCCCAACTCCTCCTTGAGGGAACTTTTCCAAATAAACCACCTTCATTTGAGTTATCGAAGGTCTCAGGGTTGATAGGAATCAGTGGATTTTGGTCTAACCTTCCTCGACTATGATATCCTCCTCCTTCAACAAAAACTGACCTATTCAAAGTGTGGATCCCAACACGGATGGATTTGGGTAATTCTACATCCTTTGATCTGGAAAATTTCATTGTTTCTCCCCATTTTTCTTTTTCTCAAGTCTCTAACGAGGAGTGTTCAAGATGAGAGTCCTCCCACCTTGTAGAACCACAATATATTAAGTTGTGTCTATCACGAAATTCCTACAAATAAAATGAAGAGAAGTCATAATAGTATAAAATTAGATACACAGGTACAAAACTTGGAACTTAGGGATGAAATTATTCTCCCTCAGGTATCAGATATTGTGGAGAAGGTGGTGGTGCATCATCCAAATGACTTCCACCTAGGAATCAATACACTAATGGAATGGGTAAAAGGGTCTCGGGCTAGCATGTTGGACTAGTTACTCTCAATCCATGTTGAAAAATCTCTAATATCAGTTTGTTATCTTACCCTAACGGTCATACCATTAGAGGACAATTTTGGTATATGTACTATATATAGATTATTGATGTACATATTAATTGAATTGGCTTCGTTCCTTTTTGTCCAGTGTTATTTGTCTTCTTGATCTTGTTAGCTATTCACTTTCTTTCCTATATTCTTAACAATATCTTAACAATGGTATATGTTAGAATCATAATGAACAAAAATAGAAACATAATGGAAATAACTGAAGCAATCAAGAAATAATGATGAAAAGAGATAAATAAATACTGGCAGAAAAGGAATACTCTGTATTCATCAATGAGAAAATAATATGTACATAGATGTACATATATAATACAAAAATACCATAATTGTCATGAAACTGTATAATAGTTAGGTAAACCAACTAACTTATGATTAGATTTTTAACATACCCACTTAATCATAAGTTCGTTCTTGCCTAAAAAACTTCCACTACTTGACAATCACATGTGTCAAGCGAATATTCAGAGAGCTGGTTGAATATTCTCTCTGAACTATGAAAAAAATTGCAGAAGATGATGTATTCTACTAAATTGGTGGTTTAAGGGTGACCACAAACTCATTTGGTGGTTTCAGGATGACCACAAACTAAATGTCTAGCAGAATATGATGTCTTCTACTAAATGGTATGGTATAAGTTGACCATAAACTAACAAGAGCTCAAGGCTCAAAAATCTGAAAATGTAATAAGTAGAACTTCATCTCTTATGCTCAATTTGTGGTTTTAATATGACCACAAATCATATCAAAAACAATATGTTTAGGAACAAGATTGCATACTAGAAACTAGGTTGCATACTTGATCATCTGTTCATAGGCTCTAAATCAAACTTAACTTTGAACCTGACTGAAAAATTTAGATTTCCCCCCTATCAGGGACAAGTGGTTCAAATTCCCTTAGCCATCATTCACAAGTATGGCCAAGAAGATATCCAACACTTGTATAAGCTACTGGAATTATGTGTACGCTTTCACGATGTAAAGTGAAAAAGGTTAATCAAACTTTCTTCCAACAAAGTCTGAAGACTCGATCTTCAACTCAAAAGACTACATCAACTAAGCCCCGATCATACCCTATATCATCCAATCCTGAAAAACATTCATGTCTGTCAACTGTAGGAATATATCCAATCAAGTATGGTAGTACTTGTGTATAAATCCGTCGATAAGAATGCTCCAATAAATTGGCTTCCAAATGCCAACGCCAGTTCCCTAACCATTCAAAATGAATATTTTTTCTCTTACACTTTTGACACCTTACTAAGAGGTGATTTGTCTTCCCACAAAATTTGCATGGGTGAATATCAAAACAGTTTGACTTATCATGGCCAAACCAGTGACAGTGTTTGCACTATATGGGTTCTTTATCCAACCAATTGTCATGATCTGGAATATATGTAGCAACATCATCATCAACAATATCATGTACTTGTTCCTTACCAATATCCTCAAGCTCTATCTTCTTATCATCATTCAAAAAACCTCCACTCACAAAGAAAATAGGTTCGCAATAATTAGGAATATGAAAAAGGTTGTTAGCATCATTTTCATATGCTAGTCCATATCGATTTCGTTTAAAGCACCATTCTTCCCATGGTCGAGCAATTCTAATTTCTTTGCCACATTCATCCGCAACTTTTTCTGACATAGGGACTTCATCCAACCCATATTCATTTTTATGAGTGTCATCACTAGTCAACTGAGCGTCTTCATTATTTTCATCCTTGATGTCATTTTGTTTGTTGAAATCACATTGTTGGTGTCGAAGGAGATTTAACACATCAGACAACAGTTTGTTTTGAAGTTTGAACATATCAATATTCTTGTGTGTTACTTGTAAACAAGTAATTACTGTACTGAGAGTGAACTTGCTTATTACAATTGTAGATTCCATAGTTGAGTTAATTAATGTGCACAATATTGTAAATATTTCTTCAATTCTTTCCATTACATAGAATATGGAAGAGAGGTGACGAATTCCTTAGACAGACACAAAGATCCTAAGACCCCTTTATTCAATTTCAGCTGGGTCAAGGACGTAAAGAAAAATATGCAATTTGTTGGACCCCTTATAACACCTTTACAAGTTCAAGGAAAAATAAAACCCCTTATAACTCCAATTACAATAAATGGAGAAAAATCCTCCATAAAAAACCTTATACGTCCTTAAGTTTCCCTTGAAATATTTTTTTTTAATGAAATAAAATGCATCTCTACTAAGCCCTGCACTAAACCTCCTTCTATTTGTTTTACTCTCAGTATTTAAATAATTTTATCTCCTTATTCCATGAACATGTGCAGGGCACGAATACTATTCTACCAATATTCTCTTCATCAAAGCATTTAAATACATACTAATAAAGTAATGCACTTCCATTCCACAAATACCACCCTTGCTGGAAACAATGCATCTTGACAAGAATTAAATAGGTGTAACAAGAATTACATTACTATGGTCAAAACTGAACTTTTGTCACTATAAATGACTTTGTGAATTAAAAAACAAAGCGTTCTCTTATCAAGTATTGATACTCTGAATTCAAAATTCTTTGACTCCACTAGATTATGGAAAGATACAATAGGTGTTTCTGAACCATGCAACCTCTTGCTTGCTTCAATGCATTTACAAGTTACTTATATTCATCATAGATTCAAATACGCAGAGGAATATTTATTGGTCTCAATGATCATCCCTACCATGCTTGGACATTTCAACAATGACTTAATAAAATTATTTCCCACAATTTATATTTCAAAATTCCATCAAGAAGAACTCACTTTCAACGGCCATATTATTTAGAAGTTCTAGGGTTTAATAATATTGAAAAACCCTAACTATGTACTTTGTCAGTCGCGTGAAAGGGAATTCATAGAGGTCCAAGACATAAGGTTAACTGCGAAAATGGAACAAGATCGTCCAATATTTATATTCTATTATTCAACAAAACAATGCTCTGATTTCTTACCTTCAAATATCAACAAAACTCCAACAAGAACGGAATATTGGTCGTCCCTCTTCAACATAAATCATTTTCTTCCCACAATCTTGTACATGAATTTTTCTATAATCTCAATCAACCTTCTTTAAGTATTTATGAGATATTCCCAATTAATAAGATGAAGTATGTCAAATTCGATCTCTTCAGCATACTTCTTTGACTCTTTCTTTATTTCAAATTGTTGATCCCTTCTTTGCTGAACAGATGTTGCCGGCTCTATTTCTCTCAGAATTCTCAGCCCACACAACCTCCACTACAACTCAACTTCAAGGAAAAACTACATGATTTTGATAAACTAGCAGGCTCATAAGATCAATATCATGCTCTGATACCACTGTTAGATTCATAATGAAGAAAACAACATAAACATAATGGAAATAACTGAAGAAATCAAGAAACCTTGATAAAAAGAGATAAATAAATACTAGCAGAAAAGGCATACTTTATATTCATCAATGAGAAAATAATAATGTACATAGACATAGATATATAATACAAAAATATCATAACTTTCATGTAACTGTATAACAGTTAGGTAAACCAACTAATGATTAGAGTTTTAACACATGATTTGACAAAAGGTTGTTTTGTGTTAAGATTTCATTACTCTGTGGATGTGGCCAAGGTGTATAGACTTAAAATCATCACTTCATGGTGTATAGAGTCAATTTCGCCACTTCTCTAAATATGGACGTTGCTTTTTTATGCCAGACAAGAAAGAATTTATGAGCTCCCCATATGGGTATGAATACTTGGTCTTCCAGCTAAAATTTGGACAAATAAGGGGTTTGAGTGTCTCAGGAATGCCTTAGGAACTTATATGGATGCAAACATGTCTTTCATATCCTCTGGAGTAATGACGATGGATCACATTTTAGTATCTCGAAATATTATAAAGGGTTTGCATGAGAAAATCGAATTGACTTGGGGAGGAAGAGTCTTCATGCAAAATATGGTTTATGAGGGCATTCTATTTAAGTTTAACAAGTTCCATAAGAATGTTCACAAGGTCATTGACTCCAAACTACCTATGATTTAGAACGAGAAAAACCCTGATAAGTTTTCGAAGAAAAAGAGAGGGGCTTGTCAGCTTGGGGAGGCATCGTTTTCACCCCCGTTGAAACAAGGTAGGGTAGATACAAGAGAAAGCGGATATAGTCCCCATATTTCTAGGGAATATTTTCTACATCAGACCATGACTTCCCCATTTTCTCAACTTCGACTCTGAGCCCAGGGTGAGGTTTCATGACACATTTCAGATCCACCGAGAGATGACTTCCCCCATTTTATTGAGTTCAACTCTGAGCTCAAGGTGACGTTTCATGACACATTTCATATCCACCAAGAGAATTTTACAGAAGAGTGTTTCTACACATATGGGTATCTCACCTCAGACATTTCATTCTTTAAATTTTTTGTTTCAATATTTATCAATCTTAAGTAAAATCCAATGAGGAACTTTGAATAATGTCCCTTTATAAAATGAGTCTTCCATTGTCTACCCCTTCTCCTCCTCACATCCCCTCTAGAAAATCTCTCGTTGCTTCATGCCTTGGCCCAGACCCCACTCTCTCAGCTAGTACAAGCCAAGATTCTTCAAAAGTATCTGAGGAAGACATGGTTCTTTACCAAATGAGAAACAAACAAATCCCATTTATGGGGAGGTAAATCATAATATGGATGGGATGGGTATGAATACTTTGTGATTTTCTATTGGAAACGAGAGGGGGAGAAGATCCTACATTTCTAAAGCTTAAACTAGGGCTTCCATTTTTATGGCATATTTTCATCAACTCTATATTACTCGGTCCCTTAGAGAAGTGAAAACCTCAGATATTGTTGCAAAATAAAAGTGTTCCATTTCAAATATAGGGGTGTGGCGAGCCCATTGAAGAAAATTCCTCTCCATAAGTTATTTGAGTCAACTGAGATTGACATTTTGATGCTTCAGGAGACTTTGTGCGATGCAAATTTGGTTGTTCCTCTCATGGAGAAATTATTTAAAGGTTGGAATTTCATAGGTTTTGATGAAAATGGACATTCAGGGGATTTTTCCATGGGTTGGAGGTCAAGATCTATCAAACTGGTAAATTATTAGGGTTTGATTCATGACTTGGTATTTTTGTCTGTGTGGATTACCTAGGAAGATGCTTCTCAATTCTTAATGTATATGGTCCCACACAAGAGTGCTTTTAGTTCTCAAATACCATTCTAGATAAGTCCTTCACGAAGAAGGAGGATGTCATTCTATGGGGAGACCTAACTTTATCTCTGGCAGAAGCCAAATCCTGGGGACATGGAGCTCACCCAAATGCCTACTCAGATTACTTCAGCCACAAATTAAGGGAAGGGGGGTTATTACACATTTTCCCCACAAAGTTTTTCCCAACATCGATAAACAATAGGCTCGGTGAATATTACATTTCCAAAAGATTATATCACTTCCTCCTTTCATCAAATATAGTGGATTCCCCTCTCCTTTTTAGACAATGGGTGGGATCAAGAGGCGATTCAGAATAAACCGAGGGATCATGATATCATCTATGGGTCACCCTTGAGCTAGGAATAAACTCTACCCAGGGTAAAGGAAATCCTAGGATAGGTTTAAACTACGAAAAGTTGCACAATGAAATAGGAAGGATTCCCTCCAACGAGCCTACCTATTCCCACTACACACAAACTCTCATTCCCCACATTCTTGTTCCACCTTGGGAATATAGACCTTCACTATTCCATAGTCCATCAGTTGATCCACTTCCCTTCCAAGCCTTCAAAAATAGGTTGGATCAAGAATTCTTAGAGATCTATAGTTGTTGTTGGACTCTCTCTGGGAGAAATCACTTCCCCAAAATTCTCTCTCATATGGAGAGAGTTTCTCACAAGCCTAACAACCTACTTCTTCAATCCACGGGACTTAAAACATGCCTATTAAAAACCACAGGCCTGACAAATTGATTCTTTTGTTGAGCCCCTAAGTCAAAGGAGTAACCACAGTAGAAAAATAAGGTAAGGAAAGGTACGAGTTCAACAAAAATACCAGTACATGCAAGTTACAAAGTTTCACAGTGGAAGAGGGTTCAATAATGGTGGAAACTTGTTGACTGCATGCCTGCCCAGTGTGTGAGTGAATGGGGAGGATGGAAATAATGGTCAGAGAACACCCACAAAGATGAATTTTCCCACATAAATTTTCATGTGCCAAGGTTGCAATTGGCTCTCTTAGGAGCTCATTCCTCTCCACTTGGATTTCGTTCCTTTCCCAAAAGGAATTAAGATAACAGGGTTTATTTCCCAAGACTTAGTATTTTATGAAAATACATTATAATATTCCTTTGGGTTAATCCCTCCATCTTAGCCCCTTTTTCGTATCCTCTCAAACCATTCCCTTTCTCTTCCTAGTGGAGCTTAGTTCCCCATAACTCTTTATTTGTGGTTGGTCTACATGAAGTGATGTAATTATATTAATGATGTGAGTATTTATATATACAAAATCAGGCTCCTCGGCCTTCAACATCTAGGCTCTCTAGACTAATAAACACATAATCCATCAAAATTATAAAAACTTGGCTCACTAGCCTATAACCATCATTACAATTCAGTAGGGGCTCAATCCTGGGGTATTACAATCCCCACCCCTTATTTATGCATTATCCTTAGTGCATCATATTTACATATTACAAAAATATTTTCAAAAATCTTCAAAAAGATGCAGGTACTCTACCCGCATAGCATCTTCATGCTCCGAAGTTGTGTCCTTAAGACTGTACCAGGCCCATTTGACCTTTACAATCCTTATGGCTCAATTCTAGAGATGTTTGATTTTTTGGTCTAGAATGCACACTGGATGCACTTGAAAAGCGCTTTCTTGCTCCACGTGAATCACATTGCAATAAATAATATGTGTTAGGGACCTAACCTACCTAACCCCTCAAGTGGGTAGAAAAATATATTTCCATGTAATAAAGGTCAATATTAATAAGGCCTAGAAATAAGGAGGAATAAGTCAATTGTAAGGTGAACATTGGAGACAAGGCAGAGGCATGAACTTGCGAAGTCATGAAACCCTACCAACCATTAAATCAAGGAGGGGCTTTGGATGAATTCTCAACCATACGATCGAGTTTAGTGGAAGGACATGGATAGGAATGAAGTTCAAGAGTGTTCATAGTCATCTGATCACTGGTGGAAACAAGGTCAAAATCTCAAACGTTGATCAAAGCCAAGTGGAAGGATAGCATAAGTTTCAACAGTTCACCACTTCATTGAATACTGGAGACAAGGAAGAATCCATGAATCCCCAAAGTCACTATATCCAAACAAACATCATGTTAGGGAAGGAATAGTCATCCCGATGTTGACCACTCTAGGATTACGAGGAGTCTTGAACAACTAAAGCTCTCAAATCCATGAAGCACTGAAGCGATGAAGTGGAAATCCATGATCCAGGAGGGATACATGTGGAAAAAGACAAAGATGACACATGGCCCAATAAACTGGTAAAAAGTGTGAAGGTCTAGTTGGTACTTAGGTATACAAAAGTCATGAATGAAGGTGACCCGTCATAGTCAACAAGTTCCATGTCAACAATGAGATCAACAAGCCACATCACTCTAGGATTACAACCTCTGGGGATGTTCAACTTCTCCTACTAGAAAAAATACCAGAAGCGTCGAAGGAAAAAGTTGTGAATTAATATTTGGTCATTGATCTAACATCCTCCACAATATTTCTTGACCGTCCCATCGAGTATAGTGGAAGCATAGAGTAAGTGTGAATCACGAAGTAACGCTAACCATTCATCTACTTCTGGAGCATTCTCAACTGTTGATCAAGCATAGGTGAGATCGGAAGAGCGTCGTGTAGGGAAAGAGTGTAGATCTCGGTTTTCCATGGGTTGGAGGTCAAGATCTATCAAACTGGTAAATTATTAGGGTTTTGATTCATGACTTGGTATTTTTGTCTATGTGGATTACCTAGGAAGATGCTTCTCAATTCTTAATGTATATGGTCCCACACAAGAGTGCTTTTAGTTCTCAAATACCATTCTAGATAAGTCCTTCACGAAGAAGGAGGATGTCATTCTATGGGGAGACCTAACTTTATCTCTGGCAGAAGCCAAATCCTGGGGACATGGAGCTCACCCAAATGCCTACTCAGATTACTTCATCCACAAATTAAGGGAAGGGGGGTTATTACACATTTTCCCCACAAAGTTTTTCCCAACATCGATAAACAATAGGCTAGGTGAATATTACATTTCCAAAAGATTATATCACTTCCTCCTTTCATCAAATATAGTGGATTCCCCTCTCCTTTTTAGACAATGGGTGGGATCAAGAGGCGATTCAGAATAAACTGAGGGATCATGATATCATCTATGGGTCACCCTTGAGCTGGGAATAAACTCTACCCAGGGTAAAGGAAATCCTAGGATAGGTTTAAACTACGAAAAGTTGCACAATGAAATAGGAAGGATTCCCTCCAACGAGCCTACCTATTCCCACTACACACAAACTCTCATTCCCCACATGCTTGTTCCACCTTGGGAATATACACCTTCACTATTCCATAGTCCATCAGTTGATCCACTTCCCTTCCAAGCCTTCAAAAATAGGTTGGATCAAGAATTCTTAGAGATCTATAGTTGTTGTTGGACTCTCTCTGGGAGAAATCACTTCCCCAAAATTCTCTCTCATATGGAGAGAGTTTCTCACAAGCCTAACAACCTACTTCTTCAATCCACGGGACTTAAAACATGCCTATTAAAAACCACAGGCCTGATAAATTGATTCTTTTGTTGAGCCCCTAAGTCAAAGGAGTAACCACAGTGGAAAAATAAGGTAAGGAAAGGTACGAGTTCAAAAAAAATACTAGTACATGCAAGTTACAAAGTTTCACAGTGGAAGAGGGTTCAATAATGGTGGAAACTTGTTGACTGCATGCCTGCCCAGTGTGTGAGTGAATGGGGAGGATGGAAATAATGGTCAGAGAACACCCACAAAGATGAATATTCCCACATAAATTTTCATGTGCCAAGGTTGCAATTGGCTCTCTTAGGAGCTCATTCCTCTCCACTTGGATTTCGTTCCTTTCCCAAAAGGAATTAAGATAACAGGGTTTATTTCCCAAGACTTAGTATTTTATGAAAATACATTATAATATTCCTTTGGGTTAATCCCTCCAGCTTAGCCCCTTTTTCCTATCCTCTCAAACCATTCCCTTTCTCTTCCTAGTGGAGCTTAGTTCCCCATAACTCTTTATTTGTGGTTGGTCTACATGCAGTGATGTAATTATATTAATGATGTGAGTATTTATATATACAAAATCAGGCTCCTCGGCCTTCAACATCTAGGCTCTCTAGACTAATAAACACATAATCCATCAAAATTATAAAAACTTGGCTCACTAGCCTATAACCATCATTACAATTCAGTAGGGGCTCAATCCTGGGGTATTACAATCCCCACCCCTTATTTATGCATTATCCTTAGTGCATCATATTTACATATTACAAAAATATTTTCAAAAATCTTCAAAAATATGCAGGTACTCTACCCGCATAGCATCTTCATGCTCCGAAGTTGTGTCCTTAGGACTGTACCAGGCCCATTTGACCTTTACAATCCTTATGGCTCAATTCTAGAGATGTTTGATTTTTTGGTCTAGAATGCACACTGGATGCACTTGAAAAGCGCTTTCTTGCTCCACGTGAATCACATTGCAATAAATAATATGTGTTAGGGACCTAACCTACCTAACCCCTCAAGTGGGTAGAAAAATATATTTCCATGTAATAAAGGTCAATATTAATAAGGCCTAGAAATAAGGAGGAATAAGTCAATTGTAAGGTGAACATTGGAGACAAGGCAGAGGCATGAACTTGTGAAGTCATGAAACCCTACCAACCATTAAATCAAGGAGGGGCTTTGGATGAATTCTCAACCATATGATCGAGTTTAGTGGAAGGACATGGATAGGAATGAAGTTCAAGAGTGTTCATAGTCATCTGATCACTGGTGGAAACAAGGTCAAAATCTCAAACGTTGATCAAAGCCAAGTGGAAGGATAGCATAAGTTTCAACAGTTCACCACTTCATTGAATATTGGAGACAAGGAAGAATCCATGAATCCCCAAAGTCACTATATCCAAACAAACATCATGTTAGGGAAGGAATAGTCATCCCGATGTTGACCACTCTAGGATTACGAGGAGTCTTGAACAACTAAAGCTCTCAAATCCATGAAGCACTGAAGCGATGAAGTGGAAATCCATGATCCAGGAGGGATACATGTGGAAAAAGACAAAGATGACACATGGCCCAATAAACTGGTAAAAAGTGTGAAGGTCTAGTTGGCACTTAGGTATACAAAAGTCATGAATGAAGGTGACCCGTCATAGTCAACAAGTTCCATGTCAACAATGAGATCAACAAGCCACATCACTCTAGGATTACAACCTCTGGGGATGTTCAACTTCTCCTACTAGAAAAAATACCAGAAGCGTCGAAGGAAAAAGTTGTGAATTAATATTTGGTCATTGATCTAACATCCTCCACAATATTTCTTGACCGTCCCATCGAGTATAGTGGAAGCATAGAGTAAGTGTGAATCACGAAGTAACGCTAACCATTCATCTACTTCTGGAGCATTCTCAACTGTTGATCAAGCATAGTGGAAGAATACCATAGCCATAATGTGTTACCCGAAAGCAACCAGTCACCAACATTTTATAAATTACTTGGTTGAAAAAACTCCCAGCAAGTTGAAAAAACCTAAGAGTGGTAATATCTCGAAGTCCCAGAGTGTCGAAGCACTGAAATAAGAATTGACCATTCGTTGATCTAGGGGATAAAAGAATGCTCAAAATCAAAGTTCTCAAAAGTGATCCCAAACATATTCATTGCATATATTTCATCCTCATGATCCCATATCGACTTGAATGAGCTCAAATGTATTTTGTATGAGAGAGATATCACGTTTTGTCTGATTTTCCAAACAAGAAAAAATAAATGTCGATTGTAAAGTCCGTAGAGGCCACGTGGCAGCTGATTGTACGACTGTATAGGATGACATAGACAAGTGACATGTCAGGTGATTTGGAAGTTGATTTGGCAAGTAGTGTAAGTGGACCAATCTAGGTCTAACACATGGAATGTTTCATGGTGAATGAAATGGTGCCACGTAGCACCTCGTATTTGGTTGATGTGTTAAATTTTTTATGGGCTCTGTGGTAGTCAAACCCCTAACCTCTATGGGGGAAAAGTATTCACAGAGGATGGGCTACCAACCCACCTACACATGGTACTTAATACTATAGTGGCAAAATATGGTTTTGAATTTTCCTATGGGTTCATTCTGGTGGGAAAAGGGCCAGGCCTTACCCCCATCCCTCAGTCATGAGACTCTACACCATTCCATATGACCAACATCATGGGGTTCCAATGGTCACATCGGTGGGTGAGGATTTTTAGTTCGGTGCTCAGCCACATAGGGCCACGCGACCCCAACCTCCATTAGAAAATGTGATAACGTCCTAACTATGCATCAAATCCACCCTATTTTCATAAGGACATGTGTTTCAGGTTTAGGCACAAAAAAACACACAGAGCTAGGTTCAGTCACACAGAGGTGTGTTTTAGTGAGTAGGTACAACAAGTTATTGGGAAAAACTTTGTGGAGGTGTATTTTTCTCAATTTTTGGCCAACCTAGGTGCAGGAAGAGCCTATCTAGGGGTTGTTGGACATTCTGGAGACATTGAAGCCATCTATTTTTCATTTTGAGCATTGTAAAGAATTGATTTTAACACTTTGAGAATATAACAAAAATGATCCATTGGAATATGGACTAGGAGATCTATCCCAAGAGAGGGGTGAACTCCTTTATCATTTTTTTGTGTTATGTGTTTATTATGATGGTTGTTTATGACTTTTTATGCTATTCATTTTAAGTAAAATCTCATTAAGTTTATGTTCTTGAAAATTCATCCAATTTCCTAAGACACATACATATTCCACTTGCAAAATTTGTATACACAAACATTTTTCATTTTTGGATCAAGTTGGTATCAAAGAAAGCATTTTTGAAGGTCTGATTGTTTACAAGTGTTTTATTTTCTGATGCTTACAAGGTTGAATATCATAAGAGGAGAAGGTCAAATTGAAGAGTCAAGATCTCAACTTTCAAGAAGGAGAACTATACATTCACCTCAAGCTTCAAGGAGGAATTCATCAAGTATGGCTCATGAGGAGAGTCATGAAATACTGACTTCAGAATATAAAACGTTTAGAAAATCCTTTTATGATATGATAAAAATAGTGAAAGTTTTATTTGAAGAAAGGAATGCAAGGTTGCAAGGTGAAAGCTCAAATCCTCCAAGATTTGTTTAATATAGTGGTGATAAGACTCCAAAAGGGAATGGAGGAAATGGTGATACTCCACATCCTTCACCTCCATCTACCAATTCTTATACCATTTCAGAACCGCCTCCAAATTCTCCAAAATAACATTGTAAATTCTTCCAAAAATTCCTTTTCTTAAGCTTGATATTAAATTTGAATTGCCTATGTACAATGGAGAGGTAAATGCTGAGAAATTAGATAACTTGATTTGTCAAATTGAAGTGTATTATAGGACACAAAGAATCCAAGATGATGAAACTAAGATTCAGCTCGCTTCTCTTAGATTGGAAATTGCAACACTCATTTGGTGTTAAACCAAAACTCAAGAGGACATGTATAAACATGGAAAAATTTTATCCTCTTGGAATGATTTTATCGTTACAATTAAAAGGAAATTTTATCCATTAGAATACACACATAATGTTGTCATGGATTAAAAAAAAATTAGGCAAGCTAAGGGGAAAAGTGTGCAACGCTACAATCAAGAATTTAGAAGAAGAGATTTGATTTTTGGTATAGATTTATCTTCTCAAGAAACTTTACTCAAATACATTGGAGGATTGCATAGCTATTTGAGACACACAATTCTCATGTTGAACCCTAAAAATATAGATGAAGTTTGTGTGTACAAGAAAATCATTTGGAAGAAAGAGAGAAGAAAGAAGCCATTTTTTAATGGAGACAAAGGAAAGAGTAAATTCAAAGGAAATGGAAATAAGAATGGTTCAATCAAGAAAGAGGGAGAAAAACTCTCATGTAAACATTGTTCAAAAGATGGCCATGATCAAGACCATTGTTGGAAAATTCATCTTGAAATGAGACCCAAAATGTTCAACAACAAAGGGAAACCAAAGACTATTACAACTACACAACATGATTTAGGATCTGATTCGGGAAATGAAACCAAAATCATAGCCATGGGTTTTCAAGGTAAGGACTCTATTGCTAGTACTAGTTCTTCAAGTAGTAGCCTCATTAAAACTCAACATGAAAAAGAAAGAATAGAGATTTTCCACATAAGGGTTATTTCAATGCATACCAAGATAGATTCTCTATTTCATATTGGTTCTCAAGCAAACCTCATTCCTAAAGACATTGTCAAGAAATTGCGTCTGGAAACTACTCCTCATCCTAAACCATATCCTCTAGGTTGGATATTTGACAATGCCAACTTGCATGTGACAAGAAGATGTAAACATAGAATTTCCATCACTGCAAACTTTATAGATGAGGTAGAGCTTGATGTTATTCCATTGGATATTTGTGGTATTGTGTTGGGAAGCCCATATTTATATGATTGGAGAGTCATTTTTCATCATCATGAGAACAAATATTATTTGTTTAAAAATGGAGTTGAGTACATTGTTAGAGAACATACAAAGAAGTTGAATGTGTCACTTGTAAATGATGGAAAAATGAAGAGATTAGTCAATGATAGTAGGAACTTTGTACTCTTGATGATCAAACCCAAAGACAATGTTGAAAAAGAATATTTATGAGGTTTTGATGCAAAGTTAAAATATGATTTATATGAGGTTGTTATCCAATATTATGAGATGTTTCAGGAACCAAAAGGATTTCCTTGTAAAAGGGGTATCCAACATGAGATTCAATTGAAACAAGATTTTCCTCTTCCAAACATTGGCATGTACAGGATATTAGTGATGGAGAATTATGAAATTAAAAAACAAATCCAATAGTTTCTTGACAAAGGGGTTATCATGCCAAGCACATTGCCATGCAGGTCACCAATTTTTTTAGTACCAAAGAAAGATGGTACATGGTGCATGTGTGCAGATTTTAGATCCTTGAACAAGATTACGGTAAATAATCATTATCATCTTCCTAGAATTGATGATTTTCTTGATCAATTGAAAGATGATAAGTATTTTACTAAGTTGGATTTGAGAAGTGGATATCATCATATTAGGATTGATGAACAAGACACATGGAAGACAACTTTCAAAACAAAGGAAGGTTTGTTTGAATGGATGGTTATGCAATTTGGGCTTTGTAATGCTCTTGCAACATTCATGAGAATTATGATGATGTTTTAAGGCCTTTTCTGGATTATTGTGTGATTGTGCACTTGGATGACATACTGATATTTATCAAATCTTATGAAGAACATATTAGGCATGTGAAGCAAATTTTAGATGTCTTGAAGAAATAAATTTTGTTTTTAAAGATGTCTAAATGTGATTTTGGAAATACCTCACTTGTTTACCTGGGACATATTGTTGGAAAAGGAGAACTGAAAGTAGATCCTTCCGAGGTTAAAGTCATTTTGGATTGGCCCAAGCCCAATAATGTACTAGAGGTAATAATATTTTTGGGAGCATCTCAATATTGGAGAAAGTTTATTGATAACTTATCTTCAATTGCATCCCCATTACATGTAGTGAAAAGCATCAAGCAAGTTTTCCAATGGGGAGGAAAACAACAAAAACATTTTGATGCATTGAAGGAGAATGTTAGTTCATCTCTAGTTCTTGCACTTGTTGATTTGAGACAACCATTTGAGATACAAACATATGCAAGTAATTATTCCATGGGATCATTCTTGTTGCAACATGGTAAACCCATTTGTTTTCATTCTGAAACTTTTAATGGTGTTGTGATTAATTATCCTACATATGATAAGGAGTTGTAGGCATTGGTGCAAAGTGTAGACAAATGGAAAAATTATTTTTTGGAAAAAGAAACTATTATTCACACAAATCATCAACCATTGCAATACTTACAATAAAAAACAAAGAAACAACAAGCAAGGAACTTCAAAAGGATGGGATTCCTACAACAATTCCACTTGGTTATCAGGTATAAGAAAGACATTTATAACAATTTTTTTGATATTATTTCTAGGCCTATTGTTAGTGCTTCATTTATTCTTAAGCATAATTATACCATGCACGAGAGCTATGTTGAACAATATGCTTTAGATGTTGATCTCAAAGAGGTTTATGAAACTTTGTGTCATTCTAACCAAGTTGAGGAATTGGATTACCATGTGCATGATAAAATTTTGTATCATCTTGGCAGGCTATGTATTCCATAGGGTTAAAGAGTTAACATTATAAGGGAAGCACATTCTTCTCTTACTTCTGGCCACTTTGGCATAGGAAAGACAATGGCTAATTTGCAAAGGTATTTCTATTGGCCTAAAATGAATGAAAGTGTTTCAATATATGTAAGAGGATGTTATTTATGTGCTACAAGTAGCATACCAACTTAAAGTTTGGATTGTATACTCCACTTCCGGTTCCTTCTCGTCCTTGGGAAATAATTTCCATGGAATTTGTAGGAGGATTACCTATCTAAAAAAAATCATGATTATATTTATGTTGTGGTTGATCAAGGAGAGCATGTTCATATTTCTTCCATAGATGACTTCTCTCTAGAATATCTTTCAGAATTGCATGAGGATACAATCCTTGACAAGAAGATAAGAACTTTAAAATGAGGGAATGTGGATTGAAGGAACAAATCCAATCAAAGATAAATGGATTGAGGTTGAAAAGGTGAGGGAACTATACACTTATATTTAGATTGAAGGAAATTAGTCTTTTGGAGGTCCAAAATCTTCTCAATGGGGAGGAATGATCCAAGGGATCAAAAAATGCTCAAAAATCAAAGTGCTCGAAATTGATCGAAAATGAATTCATTATGTAGATATCGTCCCCATGATCCCAATGCATATTGAACGAGATAAAACAAAGTTCGTATGAGAGAGATATTGCATTCTATTTGTTTTCCCAAACAAGCAAAAAAAATGTTGATTGTACAGTTCATACAGTTTGTACAAGAGACATGGTAGCGGATCGTATGATCGCACAGGCTAACATGGATAGGTGACATGTTAGGTGATATGGAAGTTGAGTTGGAAAGTGGTGGATGTGGAACAATGCTAGTCTGACACATGGTATGTTTTGTGGTGAATGAAAGGGTGCCATGTTGCCCAACTAGGGACTACCACATGGTACCACGTATTTGGATAATGTGTTAAAAATTTTATGGGCTCCACAGGGGTTGAACCTTTAACCTCTATGGGGGGGGGGGGGGGATTCTTCAGACCACTAGCCCACTTACACATGGCACTTCACACTATAATGGAAAAGTATCATTTTGAATTTGCAAATGGGTTCATTCTGGCAGGAAAATGCTCATGGATTATCCCCAACCCTCGATCACGGGACTCTACACCATGCCATATGACCAAAAACATAGGGTTCCAATGATTACGCCAGTGGGTACAGATTTTTAGGTCGGTGCTCAACCACATGGGGTCATGTGACCACAACCTCTGTTAGGAAAGGTGTTAATTCCCTAACCATGCGACAAATCCTCCCTATTTTTAGAATGGTTCTTATGTGAGATTTAGGCATCGGAAAACACATAGAGGCAAGTTCATTCACACAAAGGTACGTTTTGGCGAGTAGGTACAACAAGTTATTGGGAAAAACTTCTAGGAGGTGTATTTTTCTCAATTTTTGGCCAAACCACATGCAAGAATGTTGTAGGAAAATTCCTCTGTGGATAGGTGAATGTCCTCTTGGATCTTAGAACCCTATGACCAAAACAGAAAGGTGCTAAATTTGAACCTTTACATTCCTTTAAACATAGCTAAACTAGTCAATAGAAAAGAGGAAGAAAGTACGAGTACATTTTTATGAAGTTTTTCCTAGCTCATTCCAGGTTGAGCTTGATATTCAAGTCCTTCAAGGAGTCATGAAATCCAATATACAATGAAGACAAAGAATACTTCATATTCTATCATGATTATTTTAACACTAGATTCATCCAAAAAGACAAGTCCATGCAAATATACCAATACTTGAAGGAAAAATTCCAAGCACATGTATTAATGATAAAAAAATAAGGTGCTTAAAAAATGTAGATGCATATGAAACAACCTCACCAAGTTATCCTTGTCCAACCCCTTGCTCAAATTATCCACGATCAAAATGAAAATACTTTTCACTAGTTATTCTCTCCTTTTAACCATGATAATGCCTCCTTATATAGGTTTTGAGAGGCTTAACCACCTTAGATGTTATTGGGATAAGTTGAGGATATGGCTCCATTAGTTTTGGAACTCCCTTTATATCCATCCTTGTACTTGGATTCGATCCAAACTGAATCGAATATTTCTCAGTTATCCTTAGAGATAAGGGGGATTTGTCGTAAATATTTTCTCAACAGATCAACGCTCCTTGAATTTTGGCCAAAGATCATTGCAAAGATCCCTTCTAAGAGGGAAAGGAGCTCTAGTACTCCTTGCAAGTGGTTAGGGGAGTGTTGATCTCCAAAAATACTTTTAGGATAGTAATTCATCAAGGTAAAATCTTGTAAACTTCACCAAATGATATTTTTTATTCTTCTAAAAAGTCTAAGAGGATGTCCCAAGTGTTCTAATGATGTCATCCATGATACAACACATGTGAGGAGAACATATAAATTTTATGACACTTGCAACACTTGCGACACTTGCGACAATGAGAATGAGACATTGTCGAAGTGAGTAATTTTGACATGTAATAGATTTCCCCCCAAAATGCAAGGTCAGAAGATGGAAACTAATGACTAAAGTACTTTGTATACTTTTTGAAGAAAGGGTATGGAGTCAGAGAACCTGGTAGAAGTTGCAAACAACCATCAAACAAATGTTATGACATGTTTCAAACCCAAGGCAATCATACATATGCTTGAGTGATAAAGAACTTTTTAAGGTATGGCTGCCAGAAAATACACTACAGATCCATGGTTATACTGACTTAAGGGTATAGCCACCAAATATACAATGTGGATCTATACTTCCATGACATGAACTGATCGTAGCCTTGATAATTACACAGTGGATCTACAATATGACAAAACATAGTTACAGACCAATACAAAGTGGATCTATGCGATAATATATATATCAATGTACTCAAATGATCTCCTTTTACAGCCTAGGTAAAGTAGATATCAAAGTGAACACTCAAACTAGGGTCTTGTTACCGATCCTAATGTAGCACAAATATAACCATGTGAATAGATGTTTTGATGTCAAACATGGTAGAAACCACTTGATTACCAGTCAATGAGGTAAAACGTTAACAAGTGCGAGGGAAATAACCAGTTATGTCGATGACTCCCAAGGTACCCTAGTAAAATCTAATGAATGTGAATAGACGAGTTGAAGTAGAACATTTGTGGAATCATCTAATCAGAGTTCAATGATGTAAACCCATTGTTGGAAGTGAGGATTCCTGCCACTAAGCCATGCAGGTCCCAAGGTACTAATTTTTTTCTAAGTTTAAGCCCTAGATTATGTGTTGAAGTCATCAGGACAAGACTCGTGGAAGGAAGGCCTTGATCTATCCCCCATCAACGACACAAAACTAACATATAGATGTAATATGATGAATCAAATGAGTATGGACTAACATGAGTAATGAAACTAGAAATTTGTGATGGTTGACTCTCGAGGCAGATACTTCCCTTGAACACTGAGGCACAACAACAGAAACACGACATGGACCAAAACATGATTCAGTGGATACTATGAATTTCTTTGGGTGACCTAAATGAGTAAAGAAACTTAGAGAATTGGTTTAGTGTAGAGGTTTAGCAGGTTGAAAATGTATGTGAAGACAATGTGTTGTGTTCGAGGGAAACTGCAAAAGTTACCTGTGATGTTTCCAAAAAAATGCCTGGCTTGCTTCCTTCAATTTTTCCCCCATCCATATAGACAAGTACCTCTTTTTATTTTTACGAGATCGAGAAAGATAACACATGCTAGATATAAGTCACCTTTGGTAAGTCCCTCTTCCTTTGTTTAATGAACTGGAAGAAGTAAGGGTCTATTCTAATATGGGCCCTTCAATGTGTAATTTTTAATGAGTCCAGAGAAGGAGAACTCAGTGGTTTTTCATGTTTAGAGAGTCTGAAAATAACTTAAAGATGAATCTAGGGTTGTCCTTTTTTGTAATATTAGTCTCCAAAGTCCAAAAAAGTGATAAAATACTACTCAAGAGATGCCCTTTCAAAAAATTTTAAATGAGTGTGAAAGGAAGCAAGATCACTCGACAATCTTTTCATGTTTAGAGAGTTTGAAAAGAGCTTAAAGGAGACTCTGGGGGGTTCCCTTTTTGTATATCATTACAAGTCTAAAAAAGATATAAAAGTATACTCGGTTACGTTCTCATGTTTTTTCAAGTGTGAAAAGCAACTAATACCATGCTCATTAGTGTGACAACATTAAATGGAAAAATACTGCGTCGAAACCTGCAAGTGATGACAAATTTGCATTGCAGGGTATTAGTGACATATTTGAAAAATATTTTAAAACCCAAAATACACTATAGGTTAGCAAAAATGAACCATATATCAATGACATAGGGATAAAAATGTTATTTACCATTTCATTTGTGCAAAACTCTTCTAGCATTGGTAATTTCGACTTCAGAGAGAGATTTTGAAGTTGTTGGCATTGAAGCTACAGTCCACCATTTTCACTTCTGTTGCGATCAAGTTAGTATTAATCTCTTCCTAATCATTTTGTATGGTTTAGAATTTGATTTTAGGTAGTTTTTAGTCCCATCATGGGCTCCCTAGGAATCCCTAGACGTTGAACCATATCGACGCTCCCTCAAAGGGCCGAGGAGAGCGTCAAACCTATTTTTGGCACCCTGGTATGTACTCCAGTGGAGTGCTAGTGCCCTGTGGATGAATTTAAGGGAGTGTTGACCATGTTTTCAATGCCCTAGTATGTACTCTAGTGGAGTGCTAGCGCCCTGTGGATGCATTTAATGGAGCACCGACACAGAATGAAAAAATAAATTTATTTACATGCTAAAAATACCCAAAACTTTGCTATGTTGAGATTATTAATGGATTTTAATTGAATGTTCTTGCAGTTTGCATTGATAAAAACCATGATTTTGTGGAAATAGCGCAATCAAGATCTCCATGACATAGTTGCACTGCAAAACCTCCAAACGAGGGTTGCTTTGAGGAATTGTAACCTCCTCAAGTACTTTAAACCGCAAAAGATGAAGAAGCAAGTCTTGCTACTTGAGTATATGATTGGGTTGTCAGATGATGTCGAACAACCATTTCATATTGGGCCATAGACGCTCAAAATCAAGTTAGAGGATGTATAATTTCTGATCGACTTCTCGAAGAGAGGGCCCCCTATCATTTTTTCCCAAAAACAGGCAACTCCTTTTCCTGCCGAGGTGTACGTAGCATATAATTGTGTTCTGGGGTCATGATTGGTAGGAGGATGAATCGTGATTAAAGAGGTTAGATATTTGACACTATGATCCATCTTGTTTTACATAACCAATTTGACAGGTAGCACCAATGATCATTTGGCTTCGAAATCCCAAATGACTTATGCTCTACAATGCATGGAGCCAAGGTTTTTCAACTGGAGTGCAGTTTTCCTTCGGAATGTGAAGGATTAAATTAGAAAATGAAGGACTAGGAAACATAAGCAAATTGGGTATGATTCCTTTTTGGTTTTGTTCTTCCTAGAATGGATACCTCAGATGTAGCCGTAGATCTCACTTGTGGAATGACCAGTGACTGAGCCACGAATGGAAAGGTGGACAAGTTTGTTTCCAAGACTGGAAACCGAATCAGAATTTAAGTTCACGACCAAATTGTTTGCTTGGTTGAGATGTCAGTTGATTGTCATTGAGGACTTCCCATATGCTAGAGTATATTTTTGGGGTAGCCTAAACTTGGCCCTTCCAGAGGGTATAGATTGGGATGCATCAGGTATGAAACCAAAAACTTGTCATATGTTTTTTTATTTTAAAATTTTTATATTATTTTTATATGTACACAGAGGGGGTTTTAACATATGCATTGTTTTTCCATGTTGATAGAGGTGTATCACGTCCGATGGAGATTTCGACACTAGGGCATCATGGAGACACACATATATTCATAGAGAAAGAGGTAGTAGTGGGGGTTCTCTCAGTGGTCGAGAGGAACCTTCGTGGTATTATAATGGGTGTCCTTCCTCTCAAGAGGTGAGATGTACCCCTACATTTGCAAAAGCCTACAGTGGGGGTTCTCGAGAGTTTGAACCACCTACTTCGACGAGTGGCCCATGCAGTGGTGTTCTTCTTAGAGCACAACATGGTGTAGGAGGATTGTGATCCTCTAGATTTTTTTGTAGTCTTTTTGATGATGATATCATGGGCATGAGGGCCCACATTTTTCCCTTCTATATATCTTTTTGATGTAAACAAACTTTTTTCTATCACGCATTTTATAATATATATATATATATATATATACGATTTTTGTGGTGCCAATGATGTTACAAATAATCTTGTGTGATGTTTTTTTTTTACATGTGATTCATTTTATTTATACAATTTCATCTATGCACGAGATACCGATCCAAAATATAATTGGCCAGCGAATCCAAAATTGTGTTGAGTTCTCTTGGTATGTGTCTGTATTCTATAAATTCAAAAATTCTTTCAAGATAACGAACTCATAGGTGGAGACACAATAGGATGGGATTGAAAATGGCATAGACCAAATTAAGCTGACAAACCATGAGTTGAGATTCTAGGTTAATGATTGTACAAAATATACCTAGGGAGGAGGCCTTGGTTAAATGACCAATGACATCATGATAATCCACCACATTATTGGTTGTCAATCCAAGGAAAACACCTTCTGAACTCACTAACTCATGAGAGTGGTAAATGACCCAAGTTGTAGAAGAAATGTTTTGGGTGTGTCTACTAGTGCCATCCACAAACCCGACAAAAATAGGAAAGGAAGATGTCATCTATGCACGCAATCACAAGACAAAGTATAAGAAACTAAGACAAAACTCGTACATGCAAGAGAAAAAGACACACCAAAAACTATAGTATAATAGTGTACAAAGCACACATGCTATATGTTCTATGCATAGTACTTCTTAAGGTAAAGCCCATTCTGGGGATCAGCAAGAGATATTCCATCGTAGTCAACTATCTTGTAGTCACCTCTATGTAATAGACGTTTTACAATATAAGGTCAATGCCACAGAGGTTATAACTTACATGTCTCTAACATATCATGAGCCTGGTCATAAACGAGGACTTGGTCTCCTTCTATGAAAGTATGAGGGTGGACATACTCTTCATATTGAGTTTTCATTTTTTTTTGATACGTCTCGTTAACGAGAGCGGAGTCATGATGTGCTTCATCCAACCTAGTTAGATATAGGGAACGTTCTTCTTCAGCAAAAGTGTGAGGCAAGAGTTATACTTTGAGTTTCAACGAAGTAATTTCACACTCGATTGGTAATACTACTTCAACGCCATATACCAACTAGAAAGGAGTGAATACAGTTGCAGTTTTAACTGAGGTGCGGTAAGCCCAGAAAATGGAGAAAAATTATAGATACCAAGAAGTTTTGTTTTCCCCCACCATGCATTGAATCATGGTTTTAAGGAATTTGTTGATAGCTTCAACTTGCCCATTTTGTTGAGAGTAGTAGGGGGATGAGTTCTCATGGCAAAAACCCAACTTGACATGTAACTCACTCATCATCTAGTTTTGAAAATGTGAATCGAGATCAGTGACAATGGATTTTGGAACACCAAAGCGAGTGATTATGTGGTTGAATATGAAGAGAGCTATAGTGCGGCCATCATTAAGAAAAGTAGGCATAGCCTCAACCCATTTTGTAAATTAATCAATGGAAATGATGATATAATTGTGCCCCCTAGCTGAGGTAGGCCTACATTGCATAAAATCAATGCCCCATTTTGCAAAAGGGTCAATGGAGATGATAGGATGGAGGAGAGCGAGGTGGGTGCATGCCTTTTTATGAAAAACCTGGCATGCTGGGCATCTTTTGATAGCCTCAATACAATCTTTGAAGATGGAGGGAGAAAAATAATCAACATGTAATATCTTCTAAGTTGTAGCCATCCCAGAAAGGTGACTACCACATGCTCCAAGGTGACAGTCATTAAGGACATGTTCAACCTCATCATGAGTAAAACAACATCGTAAGATAGTGTCAATACCACGACGATACAAAGTGTCACCGATGATAAGGTAGCATTTATAATGGTGACGAATATGACGACGTTATTCACGGGAGATATTGGGATGAAAATGTTGGGTTTGAAGATAAAGAAGAATATATCCATACCAAGGGTTTGAAGATAAAGAAGAATATCTCCATACCAAGAAAAAAATATTCATTGGGGAGAGAATCCCTCGGTTCAGTATGTTCATCAACATGGGCAAGATCATAGATAAGTTCTACAAAAACCAAGGAGTTTTTAGCTTTTGATTTCAAAAACTCATGAACGAACTCCTGAAGAGTAACGATCCATTTAGAATATTCCCCCCCAAGTACTTGACGTTTTAGAATATGATACATGGGGTTCGAGTCCATAATGACCGTGGTAGTGCGTAATAGGATGTAATGGAGAAATATTTGGATGGAAATGAAGACTGCCAAAGCCAACTTTTCAACATGTGAATATTGGAGTTTGGGACTAGAAAGACTCTTTCTCATATAGTAAATCACATGTTCCTCACCATTGGGGTCCTCTTGAACTAACACCATAGCGATAGTGGAAATTGGGGAAAATCAACAACATCGGGGGGAGGGGGAGATAGAGCGTATATCTTCCTGAATTTCTTATAGAGGAGGAATAAAATATGATCGATGATGGTTATCATCCCAAGGTACTTCGTCAATAGTAATCATTTCCTTAATGAATTCGTCTGATGGGAAAATCTGGGAAATGTAGTCAAAAGCATAAGACAAGGAATTCAACCAAGATGACATTGAATAATTGTTGGATTCCAATAGATGTTGCTCATCTAGGGAGGGAAAGGAATATTGGATAACAGTGTATGAAGCCTCAGCTGGAGTAAGTGGCATAGCATCACCTAGTTCATCCAATTCTAACAAACTAGGAACAAGCCAAGGATCAGATGATTCTAAAGATTGATAGGCCATAGTTGAAATCATATTGATTGTGGAAATATGTTGTGTGGTGGGAGGAAGTGGTTCAAGGAAAGTACCCATCAAGGAAGAGTCTTTTAAAATACCTACACCAACACTTTCATACATGATCTCATTATCCCCGAAGAAAGGAATATTGTTGGTGGCTGGAGTGCGAGAGTCAAGTGTACAATAATCTAACTGGTCGATGGTGACAATTTTTCCTTGATGAGGGAATTTCACACATCGAAACATCGGTGAAGCGATGACTGTCGTGGCATAAAACCAACTTATTCCTAATAACAGGTTGTAATCGAGGGGAGCATTTACTACCTCGACATCAACAGAGATGATCTTTCTGCCTAACTGAACAACTAAGGACTGCAAAAGTTCGTGGGGATGAAAACCTAGCTCGTCGAATGCTCGTAACATTGTAGGGGATTGGTTAAGTCCAAGTGATTTTAATCCTTTCCAACAAGCTAACAAAATGACACAAGTAGAATCTCCCTCATCCAATATAGTGCAGTGAATCTGTTGGTTATGAACAACAACATCAATTTGAAAAGCAAGTTGGTGAGAAATTCATGACTTGAAATTTTCCAGGTTAAATGTGATACTGTTTGACGAATCAGGATCAATGGTGCCAATTATAGACAAGATAATTCTACATTGACTTGGGCAGTGTTGTATAATTTCAAGATCTGAAATAGCACACGGTCATTGAGAAAAATCTTCAACAATGTTTTAGTTTTGGGAGGCATGTGAACTAGGATTAAAAATTGATTTATAGATAGTGCTCTTGGGAGGGCATAAAATAGAGTTGAAAGTAGGTTTATGTATCTGGAATAATGGAGGCGGGATATGGATCTGGTAAAGTACCGTTAGTAACCTATTCTTTATTAGGTTTAGCCGGTGTGTCATATGTGGTGGTGCAAGTGGTTAAATCAATCCCATTGAACATATAAATATGAGCACTCGTGATGGCGTCATCAGTAGGAGGGTGGATGGAACTGCCCCCTGTGGGAGGGGCAAGTGCTTGAGAAACCATGTATTGTTACTAAGGAAAAGGCTATGTTAACATGACGGGTTTTGAATTCCCTTTGAAAAGTTTTGCAACTTTGTCGTAATGTGGACAGTCTTGGGTGAAATGATCGTAACCATAAATAAGACATGGTAATTTAGGTTTATGTTGTGGTCTCTTTTTAGTAGCGGGCGTTGGAGTTTGGGTTTTGGGTTGTTCATTATTATTGTTATTATTTTTGGGTTTATTTTTTGTCTTCTTCTTACCCCCAGATTGTTGTGAAGAGGCATATTGAACTGCCTTCACCTCAGAGACTTGATTCGGGAGGGAGGTAGGGGAGAGTGAGGTAGAATTGGGAATAGTTGTTGAAAAGGAGAGATTTACTATTTTGGTCGAATGTGATGTATATTTGGTTTTGATGGTATGGATAAATCCATTTGCATGTGCCATGGACGAAGGTTTGGATGGATCTGTAGGAGTACATGAAACATTTGGAATTAACTAATAAAAAGTACTAGATTGTGAATAAACCAAATCTAAGTGTTGAGCCCAGGCAATGGATTCTTCCTCAGTAACTATACCTCCCATGGCGACGTCACGAGCAATCAGGGGTAAAAGAGATTTAGTAAAGCATTATTCCAACAACTGGTCAGGAATGGTCGCTTTAATCAACCTTCATCGTCATCTCAACTCATGAATGTGATCAGAGATATGTACATAGTTTGTTTAATGAATGGACGTTAAAGTTTCGGTACTCATCTCATAATGGATGGGTAATTGAAAATGTGTGAGAAAATCCATAGCGATGGAGTTGAAATCTTGAAAAGAACCACGTGGAAGTTCAATGTACCACTTGGATGTAGAGCCCATAAGTGTGTGCTGGAAGATATGTAAACATATAGAATCATTCATTAATGAGTTTGATGAACACCATAAATGGAATTCCATCACATGGTTGTTTGGGTCTTCTCCAGGTTTACTGTCAAACTTTGGGATGTCAGAAGGTAATTTAGCGGGAATCACTAGCCAAAAAGATAAATGCAGTATGGGATCATTGGTCAACCGAGACAAGTCTAAGAGATCTAGAGTAGCAAGAAAGGGTAATTGTCGATTAAACTGAGGGTGATACTAGTGTGGAAAAGGAACACCAATGGGGCCATAAACTGGTTGAGGTGGATATTTGTATGTAGTAAGCCCTCCCACATACAATTGTTGTTCACCAGAAAAAGTATGATTCGATGATTGTTGAGGAACATTTATGAGTGGAGTGAAACCTGATGGATGCTGAGGAGGGTAAGTCGTTTGATTCGGTTGTGGGGGATAAATATTTTTCCCTTGAGGGGGGTAAACATTGTGTCCTTGAGGAGGGTAAACATTAGCCCCGTGTGGAGGATAAATTTGTTGTCCTTAAGGACCCTAAGTGGGACTGGGTTCACTCGGATAAGGTTTTCCATAAGATAGTCTGAAAGGAACAACATTTGATACCCCTAGTTGTGGTTTAGGGCATGATTTCCCCTTGGGGTAGGGTTGATTAAAAGTACCTCTTGGAGGCACTCCCTGAGATTGTGAAGGGTTTCTGAAAAAAGAAGGTTTCCCCCCCTATCATAGGTTGATTTACAACTAAGGTTTGATCAATAAAGAGAGGTTGTCCCCCGGAATGAACATGCAAAGGTGGTTGTCCCCCAGGAGGGGTAGGCTCGCTAAAGGATGGTTGTCCCCCAGGAGGGATAGATCCACTATATGGTGGTTTCCCCCTAGTTGGGATGTGGCCTGTAGTTGATTGTGTCTTTCTGAAAAGGGTCTACATTCTCTGGTATAAAGGTGTTCCAACAGGATCTTTTGGAACATGAGGATTTGTAGTGTGAAAATCTGTAAAGGTGGGAGTAACGGTTGAACTGCCTTGTGTTTGATTAGAAGTGATGAATCCAAAATTAAAGTGGACTTGTTCTAACATAACAATAGGATCAATGACCTTTTTGATTGAATGATCAATAGTTTGACCCGATGGTCCTGCCTCAACTGCAAGAGGGTCATGAGGATTAAGAGATCTCATAAAGATCACATCCCGATGGATTCCTCCATACAGAATGATTAGGGGTTTGAGGTGGATCTACTATGTCAATAGGACAAACATGGGTCCTATAGGCATCACTAAAAAGTGGTTCTGTGGATCCCATGTATTTCTCAGTATTTGGTCTCAAAGGAAAACCCTAGAATTCTTCTTATATAACGTTATCGAAAGAGTCCAATTGAACCAAGAGCGGTCCAATAGGAGCTTCTGACACACGTGTAGTATGAGGAATGAGATCCTCAACCATAGCCAAGGCTCTTTCCAAATTTTCTAACAAAGGAGTAGTAACACTCCCAACGTCGGAGCGATTTTCTAACTCTTCACGGTAGATGTATTCCAATGAGTTAGGAAGTAAGGGTTGGTATCCTTCTTCCAGAGGTAGCCGTTGCATCCTACATGATCAAAGAATATCTTTATCATCTACAGTCTTAATTTTGAAATATTATTAAAACAAATACACATGCTAAAAAAATCTAAAAACACTAACAAGAAAAAAAACCTTCACTCAATGATCGTACTAGTTGGTGATGAAATCTAACATCGCGTGATAAAGTCAAGAAGGGGATAGGATATGAGCAGGTGGAACAATTGCGATAGTGACCTACTTAATGGACTTATGCCTTGTGCAAGCTTCCACACAGTAATCATGGATTTACCCTCCAAGGAGCCCAAGTGAGTTTGACCACCATATGTTCTAGGCACAGTGAAGAGTTCCCTTCAACATCACCTTCTGTAAATACCCTAAATATTATGGCTACTAAGGAAACCAACTCATAGTCAGTCCCTGGGTGGGTACAGTTGATAGTCTGGCCCGAACGTATGGGCAGGATAACAAGTCTGAAATCCTTCGAGAGAACTGAGGACAAGTGGATCGGTAGAACTCCAAAGGATATCAAATAGATTTGAAGTTCATGAAGCACCGAGACCAAATGAATATAGTTGATCCTCAATAATAACCCCCAATATACGATCTGACTACTATGAATGGTTAAACCATGGAGGGATAATCTGTATGGCTCTCTCGAATGTGACCTCATGCGTAACCCCTGTGTGAGAGGGGGATCCTAGTTAAGATTATACAAAAATTGGATTTACTCTCCCTATAGAAAGATGCTAATGTTTGTTTTGAATTATTTGGAGAGTTGTACTCAGCCTAATCCAAAGCGCTAAACCTAGTCTAATGCTGGTGGAGGAATTTAAAAAGAAAAAGTTTCTAGATCAATTTTAATTAGCGTTGATTTTTGGTGGTTGTTCTTTACTCAGAGGTGAATGAGAGTGAAACTGATGATATTATGACTTGATTCCCAAAAATGCATAATAAAAATGATAAACAATCGTTTGCTTTCATTGAACTTCTATTTATGGGAAGGATAAGAAGATTTCCTTTTCACTATCAAACATAAAAATGTAGAGACTTCATGTAATTGTTCTCAATCAATAATCCAATTCAATGCTAAACTATTCAGAAAATGATTCTAAGATCCAAAATCCAATCGTGAAAATAAATCTTTCTAGTTTAAATATGAACTTTAATTGATTTAATTTAAATCTTCTTATGCCAACTAGATTTCACTATTTGTAAGTTTAAGAAATTGGAAGAAAATATCATCTAAACGAAAAGCACACTCTCAGAGTGATCAAACAAGAAGTAAAACAAAATCCAAAATTTTGAAAAAGAAAATTGAAACTCAAACAAGGGAAAATTACTTGGAAAGATAAATTAAATATCAAATGGAACAATACATAGATCTTTAGACCTCCTTGTGACAAATTTCATGCTATCGGATAAACAAGAAAGTATCAAACCAACTCCAGATCTCAAAGATGAAGAGTGATTCCAAAACAAGGAAGAGTGATTTCAATATCTTTTAAAAACCAAAAAAAACATCAAAACCCCTTAGAAATCAAATGGTTGCAAGTTTTTGTAATGATCCCAAGCCAAAGAGGTGGGGGACATTACAGTTTTACAGAAGACACATATTGATAGCAAAATTCTTGAGCAGAAGAGAAAATTAAAAAATCAAGCCCAGTAGAGATATCCCACAAATTTTCAACAGAAAGGAAAATTGGTGCTCTGGTGGTATGGGAACCAGAGCGTTGCAGTTATATGTAAATCACTGTAGGGGAGCATCGAGCTTGAAATCAATGCTCTGGATGTAATAGAAGGGGAGCATTTTTTTATGAGAATGAAAAATGTCAACTCGGAAAATAAAAAAACTCAGTAAGGCTTAGTCATCAGCATGTGTAGGATAACTTTGTGACTAATAATAGATATAAAAAGAGGAAAAACACAGTGAGTAGGATCTAAAGATGGGAAAAATACTAAAACAATACCAAGGAAAGAAACCAAAATCACAAGCTTTTATCCCCAATGGAGTCACCAATTTCAATTGTAGGAAAATTCCCCTGTGGATAGGTGAATGTCCTCTTGGATCTTAGACCCCTATGACCAAGACTGGAAGGTGCTAACTTTGAAAACTGCCATTCCTTTAAACATATCTAATCCAATCAATAGAAAAGAGGAATAAAGTATGAGTACCCTTTTATTAAGTTTTTCCTCGCTCAGTCTGGGTTGAGCTTGATCTTCAATTCCTTCAACGAGTCCTGCAATCCAATAAACAACAAAGACAAACCATACTTCCTATTCTAGATTCATCCAAAGAGACAAGTCCATGAAAATATACACACACTTGAAGCAAACAATCCAAGAACATGTATTAATGAGAACAAAATAAGGTGCTTACAAAATGTAGATGCATATGAAATAGACTCACCAAGTTGTACTTGTCCAACCCCTTGCTCGAATGATCCATGATCAAAATGACAATACTTTTCACTAATTCTTCTCTCCTTTTCACCATGACAATGCCTCCTTATATTGTTTTTCAGAGGCTTAACCACCTTAGATATTTTTGGGATAAGTTGAGGATATGGCTCCATTAGTTGTGGAACTCCCCTTAGATCCAGCCTTGGACTTCGATTTGAGCCAAAATAACTTGAATATTTCTCATTTTTCCTTAGAGATAAGGGGGATTTGTCCCCAATATTTTTTCAACATATCGACACTTCTTGAAGGTTGGCCACAGAGCGTTGTAGTGCTCCCTGCTAAGAGGTCAAGGAGCGCTAACACTCCTTGCAATTGGGCAGGGGAGCGTTGATCTCCAAAACTAATTTTAGGATAGTAACTCATCAAGGTAAAATCTTGTAAACTTCACCAAATGATATATTTTATTCTTGTAACAAGTCTAAGAGGATGTCCCAAGTTTTTTGATGATTTCATCCACGATACGACACATGTGACGTGAACATATAATTTTTACAACACTTGCAACAAAATTGTGACACTTGCGACAATGATAATGAGAGATTGTCGAAGTGAGTAATTTTTGCGTGTAACAAGGAAGATCCAAACTAGGGGTTTTGGACATTATGGATCCATTGGAGCCATCTATTTTTCATTATGAGCATTGAAAAGTACTTATTTTAACACTTTCATCATATAATTAAAGTGATCCATTGGAAGAGAGGGGTGAACTCCTTTATCATTTTGTTGTGTTATGTTTTTATTATGATGGTTTTTTATGACTGTTTATGCTTTTCATTTTAAGAAAAAACTCATTAATTTTATGTTCTTGCAACTTGATCCAATTGCCTAAGGCACATACATATTCCACTTGAAAAATTTGTATACAAAAACATTTTTCATTTTCAGATCATCCATTAAGGAGGAAGATCCATGGTCGAGATCCAAAAGCACAAATTAAAATTCATAAATATTAACTTGGTGGAGGAAGAAAGTTTTTGATCTCGACAATTGAATAGTTTAGCTACATGGAAAACATATAAACCAAGCGCACAATGGCCAAGTGTTAAGGCTCTACTATGTTGAAAGAGCATGAACCGTAGATATTAACTTCTAATTAAGTCATAATCATTGATTTTGTTGAATCCTTTGGATAAGCTATGATCATCCGTTCAATGGAATATTAAATATCTACCGTCCAATATACTAGTGAATGGAGTATATGCACTTGAGTGAAATTTACTCCAGGAGAGTTGGAAGACTACAAAGGATGGAAATCCTAAAGGCTAAAGTATCAAAGAATGTGGTTCCATCAATAGTAATGTGATAAGATAAATAATCTAAAGGTCCAAGACGTGAATAAGCCCTCAATCATTTGAATACGGTCCCATGTAGAAAAATAAGGGAAAAAGGAGAAAAACACTAAAACAACAACGTGTGAAATAGATAAGCCTATGTATTTGAGCTCACGATCACAAAGGAAAGTTAATTGAAGGAAGAACCGCTCCTCAGCAGACCG
>CBVK0102115827.1:0-11637 GCA_900067695.1 Picea abies
CCTAGGGGTCCAATTTCCCCCGTGTTTGTGAGATAAGTCATTGGCCAAATCTGGAAACTTGGCCACGTCATGCACATCGTGGTTGGCATACCTAAACTTAGGTACCTTCCCTAGCATATCATCAACCGCAAGGACTGCATCTGGGAGATAGGGGAGTGTAATATCCATGGTGTCCCATGCCTTCCTTTTATGTCCCGCAACAGATGTTCTTTCCTCTGCTTCTTCTGCGCCCTCTTCTTTCCTTGCGGACTCTGACCGGTTGGTGTTGTCTTCGACCACTACCTGCTTATGTTCAAGGGACTGTCGCAGTCCCATTGTTTCATCAGGTTTTGCAGGCGTCTCTAGGTTAGGGTTTGAACTGCAATTCTGATCCTCAGAGCTCTTCCCTATTTCTCCTTGCTGTGTCATGTAGGTCTCTTCCTCGACCCATGTTGGATTAATGGATTCTAGGTCCGAGGTGGTAACATCCTCCAGCTCGATCACATTTTCAAGCTGTTGCATTCTTTCCTTGAGCCTTTGGTCCTGCCGGGTAATCCGAACGAACTGTCTTGGTGAATTAAACTTTGGTGGTATCATCCTCTCTCAAATTCGTGTACTTGGTTGCTTCGGTGTACAATGCTCACTAGGGAAATCACTCTATTTCTCGCTTAGTGCTAAAAAATCACTAAGTGTTGGATAAACGCATGCTTTCCTCCTTTTATAGACTCGGTCGTATTCACTTTTCACTTTTTGCGTGCATTTGCACCAAGTAAAATTTTTTCTGCGCGTTTTCTTCTAATGTTTGTTGCGGTAATTACTGCACACACTTTCTTCCACATTTTCTTATGGTTTCATCAACTTGTGTGTCTTTTTTGTGTTTTTCTTTCCTTTTCCAGTTTTGTGTTTCTTTTTTCTTCTTTTTTCTCCTTTTTATTTATTTTTATCATTTTTCTGTTCTTTTTTCTTCTTTTTTCTCCTTTTTATTTATTTTTATCATTTTTCTGTCATAAACTCTGCTATAGTACATTATGTATAAGTATTTCCCACTGCACTATAACTTTTAAGCGTTAGGAGGTTGACTGTCCTTGTACAGTTTCAGTCAACTCCCATTGATCATTCCTTTCAGTTTTGTGCCTCACAAGCCTTTTAGCTATATACATCCCCCATATGTAACTGCCTTTACTTCATATGGCCCCAACCAATTCATTTTGAATTTTCCAGGATGTTGAAAATTTTTACTGTCATAGAGAAAGACTATGTCTCCTTCCTTGAAATTGTTTCTCTTAATATGCTTGTCATGCCAAGATTTGTCTCTTGCTTTCTGTACTTCTTGGTGAAATCCTGTCAGAATCCCATCCTCTTCCATCTCCATTAGTTGATTTAATCTTTCCTTTACTGCGCCTCTCTCTGTCATGTTGGTAATTGCTGCTATGCGCAAACTGGGTACCATAAATTCTAATGGAACCAATGCTTTCTTCCTATATACCAATCTGAATGGTGTCTATCCTATCAACTTCTTACATGTGGTCCTATATGCTCATAGTACTGCTGGTATTTTCAAGTCCCACTCATCCCTGTTGACATTGCATATCTTTGTCGAAGCATTCTCCAAGATTTTATTGAAGGCTTCTACTGTTCCATTTTCCCGAGGATGGTATGGTGTACTCTTCTGGTGATAGACTTCAAAATCCTCAGTCATAGCCCTAATGGTACTGTTGATAAATTTAATACCTTGATCACTCATCACAATTCTTGGACATCCGAATATGGTGATCACTTGCTCAAATAATAAGTGTGATGTTGTATCTGCGCTGCATTCTTTGACTGGTGTTTCTTTTTCCCATCTTGTTAAGTATTCAATTGCAATAATGATATATCTATCTCTTGAACTTTTTTCTAGTGGATAGATTGGTCCAAGAAAGTCTATTTCCCATTTGTCAAATACCTGGAAGGTTACTTGTGGTCTCAGAGGCATCTCATCTCTTCTATTAGGTTTTCCAACCCTTTGACATACATCACATTTATGGAAATATTCCTTGGCATCTCTGTGAATTTTTGGCCACCATAATCCTGCGTGGTAGGTTTTCCTGCATAATGTCCTCTAGCTATTTCCTCATGAGCTTCTGCCAAAATTCTAGGCCTTTCATGTTCTAATACACACCTTCTCAAAATGTTGTCTGCACCCATCTTGTATAAGTGTCCTGCAATCAGTTGATAGTCTGCAACTATGACTACCGGATTTTTCTTCTACATAGTGTTAAAATCTTGTGGTGCAATCCTTGTACTCAAATATTCAATAATATCAACAAAATATTCATCAACTACTTGTACTGAAAATAACTGTGCATCAGGGAAGTTGTCTTCCAAGTTGGTAGGTTCTTCTCCATTAGTTACCCTTGTTGTCTTCCAAGTTGGTAGGTTCTTCTCCATTAGTTACCCTTGACAAGTCATCAGGTCCTAGATTCATCTTCCCTGGTTTGACTATCATTTCAAAATTGAATTCTTGAAATAACAATATCCATCTACAGATCCTGCCCCCCAAGACTGGCTTATTGACTAGGTATTTGAGGGAAAAATGGTTTGTGAGCATCTTAAAGTGTTTACCCAGTAAGTAGTGCCTGAATTTATGAAGTGCATATACCATGGCTATGCCTTCTCTTTCTATGGTGTTATAGTTCTGCTCTGATTCTGACAATTTTATGCTTGCAAAGGCTATAGGATGGTCTAAATCCATTGCTCCTGGCTGTGCCAAAATTGCTCCAAGTGCTATGGCTGATGCATCTACATGCACATGAAATGTTTGATAATTTACAAGCATGAATGATTATGGCATTTCTATGCCTCATGGTGTCATAATGCTAGGCTTATGAAAGCCAAGGAGGAAAAAGATGGCTTCAACATCAAGTTGCTACAAAACTTGGACAGAAATGAGAAATAGATGGGTAAGGAGACCAAGTCAAGCAAATCGAGTAGACACAGGTCTCATGATGAGAGAAGAGAAACAAGAAGTGTTGACAAGAATCACCATCACTCTCTAAGAAATTTAGGTGGGAGAGCACATAGTAGTTCAATCCCATCTCTTATCAAGAAGAATAAGAGGATGTCTGAGGTGGATGAGCTACAAGGAGAAATGAATAAGATTAATCCTCCTACTTTTGGTGGATGAGCTACAAGGAGAAATGAATAAGATTAATCCTCCTACTTTTGATGTTGAGCACAAGAAGGATGAGGAGGCAGAGACTTGGATGTTTGGAATGAAAGTACTTTCAATTACATAATTACTCTTCACAAGTAGAAGGGATAGTTTCCATCTACTAGCTCAAGGGAAAAGCATAAATGTTGTGGGACTAGTTTATGCAAGTACAACACATTGATGAGAGAAAGGTTACTTGGAGGGATCTTAGGAGGTATATTTAGAAGAAATACTTAACCAAATGTTATTATGATAGGAAAATGAATGAGTTCTTTGAACTCAAGCTTGGAAGTATGAGCATAGATGTGCATGAGAGGATATTTTTAGAGATACTAAAGTATTTTTCTTTCATCAAGGATGAGCATGTTAATATTCAGAGGTACTTGAGTAGGTTGCCATCATTTATCAGTGATAAGATAGAATATGATGATCCCAATACAATGGAGGAAACTATAAGAAGAGACAAGTGTCTTTATGATCAAAATAGAGGAAGAACAACTTACCAAAAGGCTTGGGAAGACAAGAAGAAAGGAAAGATGGACTAGAAGAAGAAGGGGTCCAAGCCACCATTCTTCAGAAATAATTTTTAGGGACAACCAACTCCCAAGGAGCCCAAAATGACATAGGCAATGGGGAAATGACCAAGGAAGAAACCAATGAAGTGTTCGGGTTGTGAGGGAGATAATATGTACAGAGATTGTCCTCATAGAGGTGAAAAATCAAGGACTGTTCACAATATACAACAAGTTGATACAATGATGAACAAGTATCATTTTCCAAGGATAGATAACGTCTTTGATCAGATGAAGGATGCAAAAATATTCTCTAATATTTACCTTAGATCAAGCTATCACCAATTAAGAATTAAAGAGGAATACATTAGCAATACAACCTTCAGGACGAGGTATGGCCATTATGAGTTTACAATAGTGCCATTTGGGTTGTCAAATGCACCAATTGTCTTCATGTGTTTAATGAATGGTATTTTCAGAGAGTAATTAGATAAGTTTGTAATTGTATTTTTGGATGACATACTTATTTACTCAAAGTATGAAGAAGAACATGAGAAACACTTGAGGATGGTGCTGTAAGTATTGATAGAAAATCAGTTGTATCCAAATTGAGAAAGTGCTCATTCTACAAGAGGTAGATTCATTATTTGGGTCATATCATTTTAGAGGAGGGGACAACATTGGACCCGAAGAAGATAAAATCCATTAAAGGATGGAGTACACCAAGGAATGTCACATAGGTGAGATATTTCATGGGACTTGCAGGGTACTACATAAAGTTTATTACATTCTTCTCAAAGATTGCACACCCAATCACATCCTTGAAAAAGATAGGTGTGAGATTTGAGTGGACTTCTTATTGTAAAAGGAGTTTCCAACACTTGAAGAGTTTGTTGAAAAGTGTGTCAATTTTGAGAATTATTTATCCTAATAAATACTTTATTGTGTGCACTGAAGGGCTCAGTGGAGTCCTTAGTCAGAATGGGCATGTGATGTGATACAAATCAAGGAAATTAAAAGAGCATGAAAGGAACTATTCTACCCATGATTTGGAATTAGAAACCATAGTGCATGCCTTGAAAATGTGGAGGCACTACCTCATGGGAAGAAGATTTAAGTTGAGGACATACCACAATGGTGTGAAATATTTGTTTGGATAGCCAACTCTAAATGCTAGACAAAACAGGTGGTTAGAATTCCTTAATGAGTATGACTTTGATATAAATCATGTCAAGGGTAAAGAGAACAAGGTGGTTGTTGCACTCAGTAGGAGAGTGCATGAGACATTGCATGCTAGAGACATTGGCATGTACGAATCATATTTGAAAGAAAAAAATGTTAGAGACTACAAAATTAGATCAACACTATGTGGAAATAAAGGAAAATCTACAACAAGGTATTTTGCAGCACAAAATTAAAGATTTTGAGTTAAAAGAGGATGAAATCCTCATGTACATCAACATAGTTTATGTATAAGATTCTCAAGAGTTGAAAAATATTCTATTAAAATAAATTCACAATGTGCCTTATGTTGGGAACCCAAGCTACCAAAATACCATTGCAACTGTTAAGAAACAATACTATTGGCCAATTATGAAGAAAGAAGTGGTTGATTTTATTTCTAGATGTTTGGAATGTCAAAAATTCAAGGCTGAGCATAGACACCCAACTGGTTTTCTACAACCATTACCCATTCTTGAGTGGAAATGGGAAGTTGTCATAATGGATTTCATCACTAAGATTCCCAGAACAACCAAGCAGCATGATTCCATCATGGTAGTGGTGGACAAGCTTACTAAAGGTGCCCACTTTATTCCAGTAAAACTCATGCACAAGGAAACTAACATTGTTGATATTTATATGAGGGAAATTTCCAGGCTTCATGGTGTGCCTAAGATAATTGTGTCTGACAGATATCCCAATTTCAAATCCATTTTTTGGAAGGGATTATTTAAAGGATTTGGGACAAATCTGAATTTTAACACAACCTACCATCTAGAGACAGATGGGAAAACAAAAAGGGTAAATCAAGTGATAGAAGATATTCTAAAAATGTTTGTGATGGACAAACTGACACAGTGCGAAAAATATTTACATTTGGTTGAGTTTGTGTATAACAATGGGTATCAAGCATCTCTGAAGATGAGCCCATTTGAGGCACTTTATGGTAGAATGTGCAACAAACCAATGAGTTGGGACAAACCACTAGATATAGTAATGGTTGGGCCATATTTACTTAGGGAAATGGAAGAGTAGGTGGTGAAAAAAAAAAAGTTTCCCAGACCAGGAAGAAAAGTTATGCAGATAAATGCATAACTCACAGAGAATTTAAAATGAGTGACCACGTGTTTTTTAAAGTGAAATCAGGAAGAGATCACTTAAGTTGGGAAATTGTTCAAAGCTAGGAGCATGTTATTGTGGGTTGTTTCAAATCCTAGAGAGGATTGGTCCTGTCTCATACATGCTTGCACTACCTACATCCATATGCACTCATAATGTGTTTCATTTATCTTTACTTAAAAATTATGTGTTTGATGCTAATCATGTAATTGATTGGAATGTGATTTAGGTGGAGCAATTAGAAGGCGACTTCCGAGTTCAGTTAGTGTGAATATTGGACTGAGAAAACAAGTTTCTTCATAATAGAGAAATAGGACTAGTAAAGTTCCAATGGACCTGTTACAGTCCTGAGGATGCAACTTGGGAGCACAAGGATGTTATCCGTGTAGAGTACTCGTATATTTTTTGAAGAATTTTTGAATTTTGATTGTACATCATGCATTGAGGACAATGCATAAATAAGGGGGAGGGGAATGTAATACCCCTAGGATGAGCCCCAATTCTAATGTAAATGTAATTGTATATATAGGCTAGTGAGCCTTGGCACACAATTTTTGGGTATAGTTAAACGTGTGTGAACCAAGGAAAGAGTGTGCACCCATTTCATAACTTTGCACGCACCTGAGTAATCGCGTGAGGATTGTCATCCACATGAACCAAGGGAAGAGTGCATGCTTGTTTCATATCTTTCTGTGCACTTGATCGAATGAGCAAGGATCACTTCAAAATGTGCACCAAACCATGCTTGTAGCCTAGATATTTTTGGGGTGGAAGAGCCTTTGTATATATGTATATTGAGGCTCGAGTGCCTACGTGGTTATTAGGATGGAGAGCCTGGATTGAAACAAATGAGAGTTTGCCTATTTTTGTAAAATGTAATTGCAATAAGATATTAATAAAACTTATCACTGCATGCAGACCTCGGAGGAAAATAGATGAGGGGCTTAAAATTCCACTAGAATGGGAAAGGGGTGTGAAGCTTAAAGGGAATATTTTAATAATATTTTTGAAAGTATATTTATGGGATACGTATTTATCATAAGTTCCTAAGGAATGGGAATGGGTCACCAAGTGGAGATAAGTTAACTCTTAATGTGACAAGTGTCTAGTTATAATCATGCAAATATATTGTTGGGCCTTAGTGTATTTGGGTGGGGGGGATTCGCTCATTCCTTCATCATGCAAACCAACTTTCCTCTAGAAGGAATCTATATCTAGATGTAACTTGTTGCCATCACATAAACGTGTGCTTGTGAAGGCTAATGTTTGTCGATGAAGCGGGTTTTTAGTCCCTTGATCATTCTCTCTAAGCGAGAGAACTACTGGGAATTGCTTTTTCAAAGTGCCCAGTTACAGCTACAGGGCCCTAAGACTTCCTTTTCGACTTGTTGTTGAATCCCTAGAAGAAAAGTGGGGAAACTAAAGGAATATTGAGCAGAGAAGTCACACACTTCCTATAGTGGGACATACATGTGGCAATAAGGGACTATAGTTTTTTTTCTAGGGTTGGCACCTTTGTCTGAGTGTTTTGACTATGGATAGACCTTAGCTTGGATTAGGAATCCTTTTCCAAGGTGGATTTTTACGCTCAGATCAGGGGTGACTTGCTACTGAGAGTTTCTGAGTGACAAATTCTATGGATGGGAGGAACATCTAAGGTCTGTGCACAATTGGTGGGTTACAAAAAAAGATAAGTGTCTTCTTATGTGTATCATTCCATGAGTAATGTGCATATACATGTTAAATATATTATGTGATACATTTGTGTGTGTGTGTGTGTGTATATGTGTGTGTGTGTGTGTGTGTGTGTGCATGGATTATATATGTTGTAGAACTGCATGTTTGTTGCATATGCAAGGCATGGGTCATGACGATTTATATGTGCTTATATAATGTTTAGCATGTGAATGATTATGATATTGTTGTTTATGGAATTGATACATAGTTATGCTGGGGTGTGAATATATTATTAGTTCTACATAGTTGTTGCAGATGTAGAGCATGGTAGTTAATTGTTTCCTATTAGATAATTGTGAGGTAATAGTTATGGAATTCTGAGGAAAGGATTGAGTCAACGTGTGCACAAAGTGGTATTAGTACGTGCACATGAATGGGATAGATCTTGTGCGTAGCATAGAAATAGTTGTTTGTGTAGTTATATTATGAGTTATTTTCAATGTTATAGTCGTTATCGTGTTAAGTAATTTCAACAATAATAATATGGGTTCTAGGGTGAAGCTAGAAATCTCGTGCATGTTGAGGGATAGTCGACGGGGCGAACACAATGATGGTTGAGCATGCATATATTCTAAGACATGGTTGTTGTGTGCGGTATGAGACCAGTTGCATGCACTAGGAAAATGTAGTGACGCCTAGCACAAGGCCAGTCATGCATGTTGTTGGTTTCAACAAGTTTCTTCCATAGAAGAATGAATTGATATCAGAGCTTTATATAGTGAAGTTGTGGTGGGGAAGACTTTACAATGTGGTAAAAAGACTCATCTAAGAGGATGGATACTTCACAACATGGTATCATAGCTCAAATTTTGATGTGACATGGAATTTGAGTAGAGTTGGGGACATTCCATAACACATCCCTAATGCAAAACATCCATCTGATATGTACCTTGGATTAATATCAACCACTGATCCCATTTTCAAATAGCTTGGACTTTCATCTCACAACCACCATCAGAGAAGATCTCTGATTAACCTTAGCCATTAATCCATTCTCTTGATGGTTTAATTGTTGGTCTAAGAAATATCTTCTCATACCTCTGCAGCCTCCAGAATTCACCCTCACATTCCACATAGTTTCATCGTAGGTCTAAGGTGTATCTTCTCATACCTCCACGACCTCCAAAATGCACCCTAACATTCCATCGCACTCACTTTGCACCCATACTTAAAAAAAATTCTAAGTATTTCATGGTGGTTCTATGAGACATCATGAGTTGTCAGATCTCTCACCCTCTAGATTTTATGATCTATGAAAAGTGGTGACCTCCTGGTCATTGGATCTATCACACTATGGGTCATCCGATCAGTAACAGGTGGCAACCTCCTAGCCATCAGATATCCCACACTCTCGGTCGTCTGATCGATTTTTGATACTTAGCCATTTATTGAGACACATATGTCCAACCAATTCTCCATTCTTAGTTGATTTTTTAGAATTCACTATGGGTACGTGGGGTATCCCCATTTTTCTCTTATCCAGGACCTCTTTCATTAGGTCAATTCTCCATACTTAGTCAATTTTTCAGATTCCACCACAGATTTGCGGGGAATCTTAGTTCTTGTCTTATCCAGGACCTCATCCATCTGACCGATTCTCCATACTTAGTCAATTTTTGATATTTCAACATGGGTCCTTTAGATATCTATGTTCTTCTCTTATCCAGGACCTCATCCGTCCAACCGATTCTCCATACTTAGTCGATTTTCGATATTTCACCGTGGTCTTGTGCTCACTATCTCCATGATGTCCTGATACTTAGTCATTTTTTTCAAGATAAATTGTGATGTTGTTGTCGATGAGGAGTCTTCCACGTGGGAATATTCTTCATGACATGGCATCAATACTTGTCCTGACATGTGGCATCTACAAAGCTTCTTATAATATCCCTGTCATGGACTCCCTCTAATGTGGAACTCATCTTACTGGACATGTGGCGTTGATGATGTTGACATCATGGTGATGAAGTGGTCGAGTTGATCGACCATGTATCATTCACCAATATTTTGATATTAACTATTGATCTCTTATGATCAATTCTTAGGATTTAATCATCTTCAGATCCACAATTCTTCACCACAAAAGTCAATTCCTTGTGCAGGATTCCATACCTTCCCATTCTCTTTTAAACCATGTAACTCTTCCTTTTCTTTATAAACCATTTGTATTTTTTTTCCTTCATGAATATGGGATATATATATATATATATATATATATATCAATCTGAGAAGTTGGGACCTTCTTTTCAAGCTTGACATTGCTTAGATCTATAGTAAGATCCATCCAACTTTCCTTCGCTCCACTCCCCTTATTCTTGTGTAGCCTCAAATCTATTTCACACACATACATATTCAATATTAATTCAGGGTAAACACAAAGAGATTTTTCAGGAATTCAACAATGCACCTTTGTATTTTTACTTAAAGACTCCTCCATGGACAAGGTTATTCTCTACTTCCTTTGTCTTGATCGATTTATGAACTATTTCCAACCAAAATCCTTATTCAAAAACCTTTGTTGTCCCATATCAAAGTAATCAATTTCCAAAGAGAGGTTCGATCATGTAGCAGTCCCTTAAGGCCTGGTGTTGTATCGTACAACTCCGATAATAGTCTGTAATGTACCCAACCAACAACGGCTAGGTCGCACTACCTCAAGAATACAATTCTTGAAGTGTTTTCGATATATGATAACATTTAATTGATAAATAAGTATGAAATACACACATGCAATAATCAATATTCGTGCTACAACATAAATATGTTCCCAATATTCCATGCACAACCATAACCAACAAGCATGCATATTCTAAATATGAATCTCATAGATAATAATGAATACACAATGGAAATAAATATACAAGAAGAGAAATACATGACACAAAGAACTTATATTTTGATAAGATCAATCACCAACTAGATCTATACCAAGGATGTCCCCCCCAAACTTAGACATTGTTTCTCCAAGTCTCAATAGCAAGTCACCCATGAGCTAGGGATATGAATCCACAAGGATGAGTTCTAGAGTGACACTCATCTTCCCAAACTAGTCAACACTCAAGCTCTCACAAGTTTCTCAACACACACTAATCCAAGTACACTGACTCTCTTCGCTTCCCAAACTAGTCAACACTCAAGCTCTCACAAGTTTCTCAACACACACTAATCCAAGTACACTGACTCTCTTCTCTCCATCCTGCACCACCAAAATAAAATGAACACCCTTCAGTATCACATAGTCCCTCAGGCTGTCCACTTATTTCCAGTGCTCCAATGAATCTGGTCAATAATATCCATGATGGGACTCTCAAGATTCGTAGCTATGAACAAGTTTTATCACATGTCGATTCATCTCAAGAATACAACACCAATTCATGGTTGGAATACATCAGTCATTACTACAACCAGAAAAACAATGGCTTCTTTCTTCAGTAGTTCGTTCCCCATGTCCCAACCAAGAACAAGAGAAAAATGAATAATAATGAATGAGAAACCATGAGAATCAAGACAAAGAAGAAGAAGATGATGAACCCCCAAACATCCCACAAGAAGTGTTTATATAATTACATGAAATCAAGAACCACATGGCATTTTCCCTAAGAAGCTCATGTAACCACTTCTTTCTCTCTAAAATTCCAAGATGAGTAAATAAAATAATTTAAAAATACTTAGCCCCTTTGGCTCCCTCTCTTGTGGAATCATAGCCCCATATAAATCTTGTCCTTGTATGTGTTGCATCCAACGATGTGTTTTATTATCAACAATGATCAATGTATCACATTTCCTAGGCACTCCAGCCTCTTTTGATTGTTCAGGAACTCTGGCTTTTCATCAAATAAACAAAATACATTATTAATATGGGGACTCAAAACCAAG